>CM055109.1:12271326-12381600 GCA_029204225.1 Diphasiastrum complanatum
ACTGTGAGTTCTGTATCACAGTAGCTGCAATACTTCGCTGGAAACGTGAGGGTCCCAATTCTGGTCTTTTAACTTGACAGGAAAAACCTCAAGTGAGTCACCATCAGGTTAATTTATTTCGCATAGCTTTTATAGCCCAAATCCATTAGAATGCTACTCCATGTAACTTGCAACAAGATAAATGCCACAAAGAAACATGTCTAGCCCACTTTCTAAGAAGTGGCTTCTTTCTCATCCTTGCAAAGGGGTGTCATTTTGAGAAGGGTGATGAGACCACTTTCTAGAATGACAATAGAGTTCTAGAACTAACACCACAAGATTTGTTCAACTTTCATGTGTTTGCATCCTTGATCATTGCAATTTGCCAAGTGGGAAATTTTTGGATGTTAACACAATTAAATTATGTTGGTGAATTAAAGGATGTGACAGTATACATACAAGCCAAGCCTTTTACAATGAATTTTATGTCATCATAACCACTTGGTTTGTCATCTTACTCTGTTTTTAATTGGACGGCCTTGGCTTTATCAAGCTAGTGCAAGTGTACACTGGAAGTCTAGAGAATTGAGATTTCAGACTGGCAGAGAAAAATAATCATGGTAAATCAGAAGAACATATTATTACCTGGAACCGTGATAGATATGAAGGCTGAAACCCCTGTGATTGACACCAGTTTTCACTTTAGAAGATACTTTTTATTCTATTTTCTGTTCAAGCCTCAGATGTCATGAAATTGTCGCAAACAATTCGCGAAATCATCTGGACTGTTCTTCAAGCTCACCTGTGCGCAAAACTATATCGAACAGTTCGCGAAATATTCTAGATTTCTTCATTCATGCTCAAGAATTGTCATCTGTCGCGAACAATTCACGAAGACAAAAAATGTTGCGAAGAGACAAGTGTCGTGAACAATCGTGACACACCGAAGCTGAGACATAAGAGATGGACTGTTGCGAATAATTCGCAAACAAAATTATTTGACCCTGGAAACAGAAAGTCTATTTGAATATCAACCATCATAAATGGTTAGATATCTACTATTACAACATTGAAAGACCAAAAGACTTGTAAATAAAAGGCCAAAAGACATGTCATGTAGCAAATATAAATACATGGATCTACTTGTTGTAACTCACTCACTCAATCACAGGCACAACAACGAGATAAGACAACGAAGAGGTGTACATTGATGAATCAGATTCAGAATTATAAAAACTCATTTTTGATCAATAGCTTCTTATTGTCTAAATAGTCTTAGTTGTCTCTTACTTCCGCATATAATTTTTGCATGCATATTCAATCAGAACTAATATTGTTCTTTAGTACATAGATCAGATACAATCCCGATTGATGACACATGATATTAGTTTGATTTTATTTGACACTTGCATCATATTCTCTGTGGAAGAATAATTACTATTTTTCCTACAGGTATCAGAGCATGCGGAATTAAAGTTGATACAATGGTATCTTCGCATCCTCTCAACTTCTTCATACATCCATCAGTAAGCCGCTATTTGGAGGTTATTTAGAATCAAAAAAATTTTGTCGATCATCAATATTCAAGCTAAGATCACTACAATCTTGGACCCAGAAGGTTCAAACTACTTGATTTGGGAAATTAAAGACTTCACCTCTTGTTGAAGGGGAAGGTCTATGGCAATGGTAGAAAACCAATTGAGGAGAAGCCAAAAGCTAATCCTTGGCAAGGAACTTCGAGAATGGAGTTTAAAAAATGACAAAGCTATAGACATTTATTGCGTCTTCAGTGCATGACAATACAATGCTAGATCCTACATCAATTTCAAACGCAAAGGATCTATGGGAAGAATTGCAAATCAAGATGAGACTCGATCTTGTAATCAGATCATGTTTTGGAAGACCATATTAACTTTTCTACAACGGGACAACAAAGACCTGAACACCATTCGTCGCGAAAGATTAAAGATGTGTTTATTTCCTTACAGAATTTTGTACAAAAAATACAATTTCAAGAAAAAACAGCTTAGTTATTTTCTTCGAGCCCTACCTAGTCATTCACACAACTCAAACCTTACTGGCGAAAGATGCGACAATGACGATTCTGATAAACTATAGGTTGCTAGATGTTGATTTATCTCCTCTACTCTCCTAAATCCCATTTTAATCTGCCTCCATTCATGCTGCATTTTACTCATGTTGTCGCACAGTCTGCATATTTACATGTAAAGTATCGACAGGTTAAGAAAAGATGCGCAAAAACAGCGACATTGTGTTTTTACACGTGTTTTGTGACAGGCGAAAAAGACGACACTACCTTACAAAATGCCAAAGGTGCCCTAGGAAAAGTGAAGGCACCCTATAGATCATAATCTAAGGCATTTCGTCAGAGTGACGTATTTTCGCATCTTCACCAACGTTCACTTCAGCAAAGGCTGACGTCGCACCCTTTTCACGCTCACCCCATGCAACTGCGCTAACAGACTTGACAACGACTATAGCCACCCATGATCTCCTACAGAAAACACATCCACTTTGTATTTTCTTCATCTAAACACCTGTAACATTGTGTATATATGATGAATATCATTTGCGTATTTAAACAAAAGTCAAGAGATTGAAGATCAAGTGTGTGTAATATCATTGCATCAAAAGCTTATCAGAGATAGACGAAGTAGATGCCTTGTGCTTGATTCTTTATTGTTAGTAACAGGTTCATTCCTCTTACAGATTGAATTACTTTGTAGAGCACGCGGTTTCGTCTGCTATTGTCTTGTGCTCTACCGCATTATTGACACATATATTTTGCTATACTTAATCTGATAACAGCTCTTTTGTTCTGCGTTCAAATCTGTGCCAATATTGCTATGCTTATTTTCATTATGTCTGACTCTCTTGTTGCTCAATCTGGTAATTCGTTTCTAGCGAGTTATCGTTAGTCTAGCCATTGACGACTAATATTTAGTCTTGCCTTTCGCGAATCATTCGTGACTGATTATCTGCCGAGCTCAGTCTAGCTCTTTGCGAATCTTTTGCGACATATAGTTTGTCTAGTTGTTCGTGACAAATTATTTTTCTAGTATTTTATTACTGTTTAACTATGTAATCAGAACGATCGTGATTTCTATCACTACCGTTCTGTTCGTTTCTGATAGGACGTAGTCATGCTTAGGAAAGAAGTAATATAGCTCATTCCGCTGCACACGAACACATTCCGTTTGAGTTCATTTTTTGTTCGAATTTCGAGTTCGTTTCTTTTTCATGTTCGTTTTCTTTCAAGCTATTTATTTTCGTCTCTCACACTCACACACTCTCCTTCTTCCAACATGGTATTAGAGCTATTTTCGTAGCCTGATAAGCTTCCCCAGTACAAGACTCTACTAGACACTCTCCTTCTTCAACATGGTATTAGAGATATTTTCGTAGCCTGATAAGCTTCCCCAGTACAAGACTCTACTAGCCGATAGAGTCTTGTACAAGCTATTTATTTTCGTCTCTCACACTCACACACTCTCCTTCTTCCAACATGGTATCAGAGCTATTTTTGTAGCCTGATAAACTTTCCCAGTACAAGACTCTACTAGCCGATAGAGTAATTGTCTTCTTATTCTATAATTATGAATTAGATTTTCATACTTAAGTCACTGATAGTTTTACCTATCACTTAAATTAATCTTCCACATGGATTCCCAAGGGAAAGCCAGTCCCATCATGGACAATCTTGATGGAGAAAATTACCATCTATGGAAATTTAAGATGAAAACTGTACTAATGGCTAAAGAATTGTATGACGTTGTTACAGGTACAGAAGAAAAACCCGAAGCAGACGATGCAAGCAATCGCCAGATGGAAGCTGAAGGATGAGAAAGGCTTTCACTCTGATTATCCTCAACATCACAATTACCGAGATCGGCCATGTATCCGAGGCTCAGACATCAAAAGAAGTCTGGGACATCTTGAGCACACTATACAAAGTGCGACATATAGCTTCCAAGCTACATCTCAGGAAGAAATTTTACTCCCTTAAGATGACGAATGGTGATTCCCTGCAGAATCACATTAATCAATTCAAGAACTTGCTAAGGCAAATGGCCATTGTCAGATCTGTCATAAACGATCAAGACACAGTGATGCAATTGCTTACAAGCTTGTCAAGCTCATACGACAGCTAGGTGATGATCATCACGACTCATCCAAAAACTGACTCTTTCAAGAGTCATTACTATATTGTTGCAGGAAGACACGCGAGGAACGAAGCCTCAAGTTCCTCAGTTGATTCTCATGCTTTATACACCAACAAGAGCACGACTAAGCAGAAGAAGAATAAAGGCCTGAAGCAATCAAAGCCAAACCAGAAATCAGCACAACACAAAGAACAGTCGAATCCGTAGACAAAGAAGAAGTTGTTCTGCAGATACTGCAAGCGAAACAACCACAAAATTCAAGACTACCGAATACTTCAAGCCAAGAACAACAGCAAGGGGCAGTCGAACCAAGTGGCAAATGTAGCTGTAGAAGCTCCAAAGCCTATTCAAGAAGTAGATCATGATGCCTTCATGACCAGCCATCAAGGAGCATCTGGCAACAGTTCTTGGTTTCTAGATTTCGAAGCCACTCAACACATGACCAGCCTTATTGGCTGTTTCGAGTCCTATACACTTTACGGTACCAAGAAATATGTTCACCTTGGAGACAATAGCACACAAGCTATTAAAGGTGAAATTACGCTTTGCAAATGATCAGTCTAAGCTACTTTCTAAAGTCCTATATATACCAAATTTGTCTACGAATCTGCTCTCTGTAAGCAGAATCACAGATCTAGGACATAGAGTAGAATTCGAATGTGATCAGTGCAAAGTAGTTGATAGGACAGACAAGATCCTAGCACTCGGAAAGAGACATGGATACTTATATAGATTAAGTCATTGTTTTTCTGCCTCTAGTCAGGAGCTCAGTACTTCTATCATGCAAATAAAAGTTTACTTTGGTGGCAACATAGAGTTGGTCACTTGAATCATGCTGCTGTACAAGAAATGTCTAGACAATCTATTGTTCTTGATCTTGACTATCCTCGAGATAAAGTCGAGTTACTAGTCTATCAAGACTATCTAGTTAGTAAGCAGACTAGGAAACCATCTAAATCAAGCCATCAGCATATTGGTAGAAAATTGCTAGATGTTGTACATTCAGACATTTGTGCCTGATGAAAAATCCTTCGCTGAAGGATGCAAAGTAATTTATAGCTTTTATTGATGAATTTTCCAGAAGGACTATGGTGTATTTTATAAAGAAGAAATCAGAAGCCTTCAACTGCTTCAAAATTTTCAAGGAGCATGCAGAAAAGGAGACTAGACGAACAATCAAGGCTCTAAGTTCAGACAATGGTGGAGAATATATCTCTATCGAGTTTAAGGAGTACTGCCAAAGCCAAGGCATTGAGAAGCAATTCATCACTCCTTACAGTCCTCAGTCTAATGGCTTAGCCGAGAAGAAGAACCGTACCCTGGTTGAATCAGCCAAATGTATGCTAGCGCATGCATCGCTACCCAAGAGATTCTGGGCTGAAGCTATCTCCAATGCAACTTACGTCCAGAACAGATGTTCGACCAAGGCCCTCCCAGACAAGACACCCCACGAGGTGTGGACAGGCTATAAGCCTTCTGTGAAGAACCTAAGAGTGTTTGGGTGCGTTGCCTACACGTAGATCCCAAAAGGCACGAGAAAAAAATTGGACTTCCAAGGTCTCAAGACCATCCTGATTGGATATACTTCATCTGATAATACATACAAGCTGTATGATCTTGATACCCAGCAAATCTTGTATAGCCAGGATACTGTCTTTATCGAGGATCAGTTCGTCGATCTCAAAGGCAAGGGATATTGCTCCAGGAGAACCTTCATCACCTGCCATTGACACGACAGTCCAAGCTTCTGGCTCAGGCGTGTCTATTGTCGACCCACTTCGTGATAGTGAATCACATGAAGAAGTTGCTACTACCCAGCAACAAGTCCCAGGAGTGATTCATCAGTCAAATCCTCCCAGAAGATCAAGCCAAGTGTGCACAAAGCCCACAAGGTATACTCCTGAGTCTGCATATCTCTTGATACAGGAACCGACTATAGTCGAAGAGCACTCAGCCAACCAGACTCTGATCTCTGGAGAGAAGCTATGGACAGAGAGTATTCCTCTTTGATCGAGAACCAAACATGGTCACTAGTCGAAGCTCCTATTGGCTGCAATATCATTGATTGCAAACGGAGTAATTGATCAAATCCCAAACATCGACTACAGCGAGACTTTCAGTCCAGTAGTCAAGCATTCATCGATCCGAATGCTCGTCTTATGTTGCAGCTGCCGACCTCGAAGTACATCAACTTGATGTACAAACAGCTTATCTGAATGGAGTTATACGAGAAGATATCTACATGATCCAGCTCGAAGGATATTTTTTGGAAGGTATGAAAAATTATGTCTGTAAACTACACAAAGCACTTTAAGGCTTGAAACAATCTGCCAGAGCTTGGTTCCAGAGGATCAACACATTTCTCATCGAACAAGGATTCAAACCAAGCATTGCTGATTGCAACGTCTATTCCAAGTCAGTGCAGTAATCCTTCATTATCATCACCTTATACGTGGATGATACGTTGCTTTTCAACAACAATACTAATTTGGTTAAGGATTCTAAGTAGATGTTATTTTCAGAGTTCGACATGACTGTTCTGGGCGAAGCTCACTTTTGTCTCGGCATTCGAATCCACAGAGACAGAGCGAAATGACTGATTTACATCACTCAACAAAGGTATCTTCACAATGTTCTTAACAGATACAATCTAATGAATTGTAAATTAGCTCACTCACTGATGGATCCAGGCATGCATTTGTTAAAGGACCAATGTCACCAGACCAAGCAAGAAGAAGAGTAGATGAGGGAGTATCCTTATCGATTGATACTTGGATCTCTCATGTACGCAATGGTTTGTACAAGACCAAATATCTCTTTTGCAGTAAGCTATTTTTCAGCAAACCTGTCAAATTTTTGGATTTTTATTTTCAAAAGTTTCTACGGACTGTTCTGCTATTTGTATTTTGTTTGTCGCATTTTTCGCGTTCTTCATATTTTTATCCTTCTTCTTTTTATCTCTAAGAGTTGGTATATTTTTCCTATTCTAGTTGTAACTTTATTTAGATCTAAGTATAGTTCAAGCCAATCCTGGTCTTGATTTTCTAAAATCTCCGATTCTACTTCTATCCTTTGGACTACCATGTCAGTGTTAGATTTAGATGGTCGTGGCTCATCTTCTCTAGATGTCTTTACAAATCGTGGTTTAGACTGTGGCTGTTGTGGCTAAGGACATTCAGCAGTAAAATGTCCTTCGCCTTTACAATTAGCACGAAGTGGCACATATACTACTGACCTCCTAGGTTTAGGACAATTAGGCGAATAGTGACCAGGGGCTCCACAATTATAGCACAAACCCTTTACTCTTGGTGGTGGAATGGAATCTCTTGTCCCTCTTCTACACAAAATAGTATATTGTTGACTATTGCATGGTTTAGACGTAAAATTCTTTTTGGAAACACTCTCTCAGGATCGTGCACCTAAAGGCCTAGAAAACCTTTATCGATTTGGGAGTATGCTATAGTGAGTAAAGCATACTTTGGATAGCTCTATTAGTTTTAGGATTGTGGAAATGCCTCACCACCCCCATAATGACATGATATTGGTATAATGGCAGTGTCATTCACACTAAGAAATTTTCCTTCAAGATTGATCTCCCGTTGGAAATTTGTCTAACAATATTGGATGACAAATTTAAGTCAACAAGAAAAAAAAGAGAAATAGGTAGACGAGTATATTGTTGTGTGCAATGTTGTGCATCATCAACCCCTTCATTGGTCATCTTCAATCGACTATCACTTCAAAAGAAATTTGTGGATCTACAGTTTTTAAATGGATATTCAAAAGCAATTCAAATTTGCAAGTCAATCATCATCAAGGTCAACGACTTGACCAATAAAAGAACCAGAGGTAGTAATGTATCAAACAGTTATGGATCATACAATGAGTACAACAATATCTACTTAGTTGCAATAGGCTACCATATGAAGACATACTTGGAAGATCTTTCCTATGTTAAGAGGTGGCCAAAGATGTTGGAAACTACCCAGGAATTCCTGGGTGTGGCAAGCAAGTTGCTATCAGCCCATGAAAATGTGCATGAAAGGCAATTCCAGCCCAACGTGAATTTTTGCAAAGTCCTGCATTGAAAGAATAGAAGGCAGTGCCTAAAAAAGAAACATGAAGCCAGCCCTGCATGAATCTAGCCCATCAGCCTCTTTCCAAATTTGTGGAGATACCTCACATTGAAGTACATTCAATGATGTGAAAAACGATCGTGGGTGGGTTCCTTGAAGACAATACTTGAAAATTATCAAGGGCGGGTTGCTTAAATGAGAGACAACTAATTGACAAGGTTTAGATGAAGGTCTAACCCTTGTGTGAAGGGCCTGTCATCAAATTGCAGGTTCAGACTTCAAAGAAATTGTTTCAGCCCTTCAAGATTCATACATTCATACCACTCGCTTGGAGCTACCTCATCCTTCGGTCTTGGGTCTCTCCAGGTGTGTCTGTGGCCAGCCTATTGATGCTCTCGCTATCCACCTCCTCCACTGTCCTTCTGGAAATGAGCGCACAACTACGCATGATGTTGTTAGAGATGCAGCCGCCACTATAGCCAGAGATGGAAGATTCCATGTCCTCAGAGAACAGTCTTATGTCCTTCCTTCTACCACATCTCACTCTTCACGCAAGCGTGTTGACATTGTCCTCTCCCGGATGGGCTTCGTACTTTGGCAGATGTTGCTGATCCCACGCGTGCTGACCTACTGCCTCGATTGCCTTCACACCAGGACAGGCAGCAGGGCAGCGCAAGAGAAGGAAAAAAAGTACTCCGACAGGCACCCTACTGATGCTTTCATCCCCCTAGCAATTGAGACATATGGCACCTTGCATCGACGCTTTGAGGAATTTTTTCGCATGAGTTCCCATTGGGCGGCAGAGTGTCAAGGTATTCCAGGTTCTATTCTCATGGCTTCTTCAAACAACACATTTCCATTGCCTTGCAATGTGCTCAGGCCCTATCAATCTTACAACGGATGACGGTGGCTGGGTCTGGTACATCTCATCTCCCTTCATTAGCCGACTCACCACCTCTTCACTTTTCTGATTTGTTGCAGTCAGTTGGCAAAGTCCCGTTGACATCATCATAATTTTTGCACTTACTTTTCAAAACCGGGATCTGAATCCTAGTTCTAGTGCAAGCTTCGCTCTTGTTTGAGCTTACGTTTTGTTAAACTTCCCCTTGGGACGTATATATTTTTCTCATCAATGTACCTTTAAGTTTTTTTTATGAAAAAATGCACAAGGGTGTTTCTTCTATTTATAAATGATAAAAAGGATTGCTTATCTTAACCTGACTCTAGACGCTACCTAACTCTACTAAGTCATGGGTGTAAAACATATGAAGGAGAACGCAGAAGTGCCCCAAAAAAGGACTCAAAAAACTGGTATAAGGAAAATGACTAGCTTTTAGGCTACATAGGAAATTTGAATGCTAGGTATAAGAGGCTAAAACTTTTTAGATGGAGTATTTTCTGGCTCATTGCTATTACATGGATTTCGGATCCCCCCATCCATCCTTGAGCCTTGGGATCTGCCACCATCAAGGAGTTCTTGCCACACTCTAGAATCAAGACTTATGATTTAATGATAAGCATCATGTTGTACTTGTTCTATTGAGATTTCAATGCAAATCCCAATCCTGATGTATTTTCTATGGTCTTGTGAACTGGATTTTTTATTACTGTTTAATAGTTTATGTTATTCCATTTGCTTTTCACATAACCAACGTTCTGTGGAACATAGTTGCATGATAGTAAGACTCAAAAAGCTTAAGCGAATTGTAAATAACTGGATCTTGAGAACAAGGAAGAACATGTTAGTCACATTTTTCTATCTCTCCCTGTCTATTGTAAGACACAAGCTTGGTTCACTCATTCCATCCGGAGTCGATGAAGATGTAAAAGTAATTTCTGGTGCATCAGTTTTCATTGTTTTCTCCTGTCCTGATATCAAAAGGCTTTAGTCTAAAGCTAACCCAAATAGACGAAAATATAAATGTAACCTCAAGCAACATATAAAAAAGGTTTCATATTGTGAATCAGATTCAACATAGAATAGCACCAACCACCTAGTCAAAATGTTGTGAACAGAGCTCCCTAAGACCAGCTTTTGAGTTCCAGTCCTCACGATGTAATCCAGCAGTCCCTTGGGGATTGAATCACTTCGAACAACCACGCAATCGACTTTTACCTGTTCAATTGAAATACAAAGTTGGTACCATATGAAATGTAAACAGAAAGTTGTCAATCTATCCTAATCCCCGAGTTGAGATTTCCCATGCAGCAAATGCAATAATTTTCATATTAATTGCGTTTCTGTTCAAAGTACTAGGGTAATATCAAACGTGGAACTTAATTCACCTTGTGATTGCAACAAAGGTTTTTATAAGCACAGAAGAGCTCGTCGATTTTTCCTTGTACATCTCGTAAATATGCCGCTACTTTCTCATCATTTAGTTGTGCAATAGGCACATAGCCCCCCACTATAACAGGAAAAATAGGATAAGATGTTCAATCATTAGAAAACCATAGTTGTCAGGTAAGCAGACGCAAAAAGCTTTACCCCCTCAGAGAGAGAAAGATTTCTTCAAATTACCAAGTATGTTAAGAATGTTAGCAAATATGAATTTGAGGCATAATCAAGTCTTCACCACCCATTAGTACCCTTGTTAGCATGACGAAAATCTGGAGACACTATTATTGGTTTGCAAATTTGCTCTCACCTTATGGGAGCTCTTTATAATGGCTGATAGACCAGAAATGTTATGAGGATACTTAATTGATATAATGATAATGGCTCAATCGGAACTGTCAATACTAGTTTTCATGATCCTAAGGCCATGAACTGGTTCAGCTTATGATAGTTTTTACTAGTTCTTAAGGTAACACAAAGACACTGCAGTCAATATCACGGCTCTCTGTTTAGGTTTGCTATAAGCGTTTGATGCTGTGAACAGTAAACAATAAGCTCTGTCGGCTCATTGCATGATGATTAGTCGAATGAATAAAGAGCAAATACTTGGTGTTGGAATGCTGCGAACTGGAGGACGAACATGCAACAGTGTCAGAACATCATTTTCCGACAGCAAGTTCCGCACTGCCCACTTCACTGCGCCCTTACTGCTCAAGTCCTGGCCCACAGCCACCGACACCACCTTCGCGGCAACCATTTTTCCAACCATTAACTTTTTTGCTCATTTCTAACGCCGGTCTTGTTCTTTTCAGACTTATCCGTCTTCAGTGTTGGCATCTCTATCTGCACCAATTCACACCTGATTTTGAATTTCATTGAGAAATATGTATCTGATCCAACTATAATCAGGTGCAATGTATCATTTTTCTACTCATACTCCGTAAAGTTAAAAATTGCAGACACAAGAACCATCCAGACATGCTCACTGAAGCAGATTCTCATAATTACTTAAGGAAAAAGAAAGAACAAAATTAGCAGTGATCCAATAGGAGCAAAACTTCAAATTTCTGAAGCAAAGGAACATACAAATTTCTAAACTGCCAGCTAACTCATCTCAGTTTGCTTGGAACCTTATGTTTGTTCAGTCCAAATAGCACTGGCTTAGGAGCTTTCTAGACAGTTCACTTTGTGTTGTATATGAGCTTCAATTCCTAATAGTAGCAAGAATATTTCTTCCCTGAGTTCACCATCTAGCCATCAACTAAACTCCTTCAGCGTTTTCCAGTCTCTATGCCCAGTGCAGGACCTGTAATGAAAATCTTTGCCACATCAATTCTCCATAGAACAAATAAGTGCAAGAAGAAAACTTTGTGCCAGGATCTTGCACCGAAAATGAATGAAACGAGAAGAGATCTTTATAGTCTAAAATAAGCTGGCGTCGCCGTCGTGGTGGTGGTGGTGAAACTATCGTCCACGAATTCGTTAAGTCTCGTCTCTCGATACTTGCAATAAAAGTAGCAGCAAGAAATTTGGCCACCAATCGATCGTTATTTATAGTCTTCCTTTGAATGAGAGTTTTAGAAAAAAAAAGCCCTTGAATGATTTTTTGAAAGTTTGTGGATCTACCTTGCCAAGTCCTTGATACTGGGGTTAAATGCATGTTGACCACGGCTTCAGATCCCTCTCACCATTCTAATCTGCATGCCCTCCACTCCTCTTGTTACTAGTCCCTCGCCCTTCCTCCTCGTTTGCCATCCCTTGGCCCTCTTGTTTAATGTCGTGATCAGTGAAGGGCGTGACGCAAAATACTTCTTTCGTGACCATATTATATTGCATGAAGTAATATGATAACCAAAGTTTTTCTTTGACCAAGTAAAAATTGATTTTTGATATCACAAAGATGGTTGAAGCTTTGTGATCGGATTGGAATCATAAGCTTCATGCAACTTTATGGGCTTTCAGAACCACATTCAAAGTGAGCACTGGACAAACTCCATTTCAAATGGTATATGGACAGGAAGCCGTAATCTCAGTCTGAGAGTCGTCATCGTCGGCTTAGTATAGAGGAATCCACCAAGAGGAGATTAGACAACCTTCTTTAACTTCACGAAACTCGCATTAGGGGAGTTCTCAATATCAAAAAGACCCTTTAAGGAATGCCATGTAGGATAAAGAAAAATATCAAAATAAAAAAAACAATATTGTTTATTTGCTTGCCCCCACCACTCCCGAGGCCTTCCCAACTCCCAATGATCTAACCATAGTGTCTATAGTCACAGTTAAGAACTCTAAACTATTCACAGTCTAACTTGTCTAAATTCAAAAATACATTCCCTCCATTGGTTACAAAGAAGGCAATCTTCTAATTGGATCTAGAATATGACCGCCATGCCCAAATTCGAATCAGGGAAAAAAGCAAAATGTATGAATGTGCATTCCCTCAAGTGGAATGAAAATATGAGCGCCATCTCCAAATATGAACGCCATCTTCACATTCGAATGACAATATGAGCGCCAACTACCTACTGGAATAAAAATGTGAGCGTCATCTCCAAATTTGAATCAAGCAGAAAAGCATGGAGATTGGATTGATGGTACAGAGTATATAATATAATAAAAGACGAGATTTTTTGTTTGGTTTGAAAATCTGTTCTTAGTACTTTGATGCATTTGATTACTTTATTATTATTTCTAATGACGACATTGTCTACATTTGGACATCCCTATTGATTTGGCACCTTTGCAGAGAAGAAGAAGCAAAGGAGTTTAATATATGTTGAGGATCGTTCTCGTTATAGGGCAGAAGGAAAGAAGAACTCAGATTTGTGGATAGTTGTAATATTATATCCTCAAGATCCAAGCACTTTGACTCATCCCACACTCTCTTCAATAACGAGTGTATCATGATGACAATAGGAGTTCAAATGTAAAGTGCAAAATAACAGAGTCTTTGATGGTGGACATTCAAAAAAAATTAGATAAGACTATAGTTCAAGGTGCTTGTGATTTTGCATATATTAGCAGGGAAGTTATAGAAGCTTTTAAGCAAGTTCGAGTTAGAAAAGTCCCAATCCCAAGGTCATATCACTTGAAGAAAGAGAGGGATACATTAAACATAGGTATGCATAAGATCATTGGTACTCCATTTCATATTGAGGAGGTGTATGAAATTGATGGAAGATCAATATCCTATAATTCATCAAACAACTTATTTGTTGATCTAAATTACTTGTTGAGATACATCGTCACATACTATAATATAACATTTGAAAAGGTGAATGGCAAACATAGTACTTAAGTTAGATGAGTTAGAAATTGTGAAAGGGCAGAAGAGGAAGAGAGTTATTATAACTCTCATGAATGGTGCACTATCCCAAACAGTGGACCAAGAAGATTTCAGATTCAGTGTCTAGTCCGAAAATGATATATGGTGGTTGGCAGCGTTTCAAATAACTAGCCCCATTATCTCATTAGATTCAATGGATAGTATTAATTCATAGTAAACTAAGTTTGATTAGTTCTTTGGACAGGTGCTAAAGGAGGATCATGATATATTATCATGAATATTCTCAAGGACATCTTATCCTAGGATTATCAAGGACCATATGGATGGAAGATTTCTCAATGTTCCAAGAGTTGGAGACTTCAATGTTGAATTTCACTTAGCAAGTGATTTGAAAACATTGAAATGCATGTATAATGTCTCTCACGGTGCTACACCTAAACACCCTTGTTTGTACAACATGAAAATGGCAAAAGATGTTACTAGGAGTACAAGAAGTACTAGAGAATATGGTTATTCAAACTGGAAGCCTGTGCTACCTTGAAAAATGTGCATGTTTGTACTCTTCATGTAGAAGTTAGATTAATAGAAAAGATCATTTATCTTCATATAGTTTTTGTTTGGAATAGTAAGCTAGCATTATCTGCAAAGGAAGCTATCTCTCAATTAGAGGTTGTTTTATCGAAAGCAAGACTTCATAAGGGACATGTCCAAATTCAAAAAGATGAAAAGCTTTCAGGAAAGACAAGAAATATGCCTACTAAGCCAAGCATAGGAGGAGCAAAAGCACGTCGATTCCTATCAAACCATATTGGTAAGACTTCTAATATTCAATACTCAATCTGGACAGAAATCATTGCTGCCACTCAGGACTTCGAGGAGAGCGGCAAAACTAGAGTACTAAAAGTTGATGTATGGAAGAAGCTTGATCGTATGATTGAAATTCCAAGAAAAGATAATTTCTCTTATATTGATAAGAAAGTTGTACAAAAGACATGTCAAGTTTGTTGATGTAGTATCAAAAGCAAGGGAAGAAGATCACATCACTCATTACATGGTTAGTATAAATTCTTCAAGATGCTTTTAATTTTTCCTATATATTTAAATCCAAAGACGCTTCAGACTGTAATCCTTGTTCCCATGAAAGAAAAATGATGGTCGAAGAAGAGGTTGATGAATCACCATATTGCTTGTTGGCAACCAATCTGTATGGAATGGACAGAGTGTATCACCGCAATATCCTCTTTTGTCTACTTCCTCGACATCATACCAACTCGGATGCGTATCCAATTCCCTTGGACTCTTGGTTTTGTCTGGCTCTTCTGTCGTAATTGCCAATCCATGTTGTTTGACCAATTTGATGAAGAAAATCACAATTTTGTCATAAAAAATGGTAGTCATAAATTGTCGTTCGTATATAAATGCTCCATACGAAGTAGCTGGCATGAATATCGACACTCTGTCGTACGATGAAGCATGTCTCTGGGCTACTGTTGACCAAATATATTTCCTCAAATTTGGTGAATATCTCATTTATAGGTGGTGGTAAATATTTGACCTGATTGACCTCAAAAATGGACTCTTGTCTCAAAATATAAAATCTGCAGTTGCCCATATAAATCGTTGAAGCATCAATCCCAAATAGTGAAAATATATTCCAAAATTGAGCCAAAGATTTGATGTTTCGATTGTTCCAAATAACCATTGATGAACAATCATTGTTGACATTACTCAATTAGATATCTTTAATGATTGACCACATTAGATTCCATTGAGCAATGTAAACCTCTCCAAAGAAACTAATATAGATTGATGGCATAATTTGAAATCAGCTTCCTATAGAGTATTGGTTGACTAAGAGAATATTCCCAATCATTATTCACATCCATACATTCCAAATATGGACGTGATTTACAATTTGGCTTTTGAGCTCTAGAGAATCCATAGGAATAGGGTTTTCCAACTGAAATCACTTGAAGATCTTGTAAAATGGATCTATGAGGCATTGAACAATAATCCAAGGTATTGATACAAGTTGGATTTATATGGAATAATGAAATCTCTTCATTGTGGACAATATCCCTTATGAATACCTCATACTCCATTAGATTGTTGTCAAAAATAACAATATTCTCAAAAGGTCGACCCAAATCAATTTGAATTGGTTCGCAAATCGGATCCTTTAGATAGCCACTCAATTCCAAGCCATGGAATATCGGTGCCATATAGTCCTCATTCTAAAAATTTGGTGAATGCCTTGATTGACTTTCTTTGAGCATAGCAATCTTCTCATTTTGATGACCCATAGTTGCTTGATCATTGACCAAATTAATGCATCAATGTAGGTCAAGTTCCAGACTTTGATGTGTGAAGTTAAACTCGAAAGGATCTTCAATTATCTTCACATCCTACTCTGAATCTCAACTTTCGTCTGAATCCTGATTTTCACCATCTGTTGTTGCAACTTGATTCGAATCTTGAATTGGACTTATGTTGCATGAAACTATATTTGGATCTGAGACTTGACTATTGTTATCGCTTTGCTCATCTGACTCATTGTCCTCACTTCACTGATTAGCTTCATCGTTGTCACTTTTCTCACGACTCATGTTGGGATCATCTTTATCTTCAGAAGTTTCTTCTCTTTTGTGCACATGCGGTTGTCGATCCTGTAAGGACCACTAGGGAAAACCCCTAAGATGAGGATAGGAAAACACAAGAGAGACTATGGAGCAAAACCACCCAACCAATCCTAGATCCCTCGATCTAGGATTGGTTGGGTGGTTTTGCTCCATAGTCTCTCTTGTGTTTTCCTATCCTCATCTTAGGGGTTTTCCCTATGGTCCTTACATTGGTATAAGAGCCCCCAAGCCATGCCAATGTGGCAGCAAGAAGAGAAGAGCTCATCAGGTAACCTAGACCAAGTCCTCGACGGAATAATCACTACCTCAATATATAGAGAGTAGGATCCTTTGCATGAGTCCATGCAATCCCCATGCAGGTCTATAAAAAGGTTACAACTCTACATGAATACCTCCTGCCTATATCAGTCACATGTACATGCACTACTCTATATGTCTCAATTAGAGTGTCTGGGTCCTCTCAAGGTCATTAGTCACCAACAGGCCTCGACGTGGAATAAAATCTAGGTTTGCACCCATGGCAAAGATGGGAAGCATTTGAATCATCATCTCACTTGCTACACTTTATGGATGGGATCTATGGCAAATGGATATTACAAATGCATTCTTGAATGGTGATCCTGAAGAGGAAGTGTACATGGAGCAACCCGAGAGCTATATTTCATCAACAAAGCTAAATCATGTGTGTCTACTACAAAAGATTTTGTATGGCCTTAAGCAAGCACGAAGGAGTTGGTATGGTAAGCTTAACACTTTTTTACTCTCTCAAGGCTTTGTTATGAGTGAGTATGATCATTTACTTTATTGATGTTACCATCTTGCTAATCTATGTGGATGATATCATCTTGAGTGGTGGAGACAATCAAGATGTGGAGGATATCAAGAATGCTCTTAAGGAGTTTGAGGTGCATGATCTTGGTAAATTTCATTACGTTTTGGGAATAGAAGTCATTAGATCAACTCAGAGAGAAAAGATAGGCATATATTGCAAATGAGGTTCTTCTTGAAAATGGACTCTTCCACTTTCTAGAAAGGTTTCATATAGTAGATGCAAAATCCAATGATACACATATGGAGTCTCATGTAAAGCTAACTATAAGAGGTAGTGAAAGATCCTTCAAGGACATTACTCTCTATAGAAAGCTAGCTGGTTCACTCATCTATCTAACCATTACTAGACCTGAAGTTATTGTGTTGAAAGATTGAGTCAATTCATGCAAGATCCTAGTGAAGAGCATTGGAAGCTAGGAAAACAAGTTTTGAGGTACATCATTGGAACTCGAGATTTTAACACATTGTATGAGGGATCATCATCTAATTTTTTTGAATTTTCAGATTCAGACTATGCTAGAGATGTAATGGATAGGAAATCCATTAGTGCTCATTGTATTTTCATAGGTGATGGAGCTATATCATGGATGTTGAAGAAACAAGCCACTATCTCATTTTCATCTAGTGAGGCCGAGTACAAAGCTCTTACAAATTGCACAAAGGAGATGGTATGGATCAAGAGGATGATCAAGGATATTTACTTGCTGGATTTTTCAGAGAGCCCAATCATCTTTTGTGACAATAAATTAGCCCAAAGGTTGGCAAGCAATCCTATCTTTCATGCTAGGAGCAAGCATATTGAGGTGCAATATCATTTTGTGAGGGAGAGGTGGAGCTTCAACATGTGTCCTCAAGGAAATGTGTAGCTGATATCTTCACCAAAGCATTGGTAAAGGACTTGTTTATGAAGCATAGGGCATCCACCACTTGGAATGTTATCAAAGTCCATGCTAAAACTAGTTGAAGAGGGAGTGCAAGATTCAACTAGTTTAGTCATATTTGCTACATTTACATATTTGGCAAATTGAGACATACAAGTGTGGGATAAAATCATCTTTCTCATTTCTCTCTCATGCATTCTTATGGAAGATAAATCTTTTGGTTTCTACATGAATCTCTTGCATCTTGGTGGTGATATAGTGAATTTTTGTGTGTAGAATGTTGATTTTCTTATGTACATGAATTCACACGTGTGAGTACTGATATTGTACAATATTTCTTACAAACAAGGACAATATAATATCATATTTGAGCATTTATGACAAGTTCTTATTGAGTTTTCATCTTCTATGTGTAGTTGATGCATGATTTTTCACATTGGTAATGAAGCTAGCGTGCTCACCAAATTAGGGTTTTGACATTCTGTGTTCTGCCAGATGGGATTACAAGACATCTTAACACATCATTACAAGAGAGGTTTAACCTAAAATCTTGGTTAACTATACCTTTGGTAATGTTACTTTACGATTGAGCATGACAACTTGAAAGCTTCACACCCAATGAGCTAAAGCCAATAGTTCGACTTGCCCAATGTTTTGTTCTACTCGACATCTATCCTCAGCACTTGTTTGGGGGTCCAACAATTCAGTGTTGATGACTACCGATTTGTCGGCCCCTTTGGGAAATGCTAGAGAATGGTTGCATGAGTTCACCATGTACAACACTTCTTCAACGATGCAACCTTTCTTGTTATCAGATTCCAATCGATCTTCTATATTTTGTAAATAGAGGCTTGTCCAGTGGCTTGGTCAGCAGATCTGTAATCATATCTTCTGATTTAATGAATTCGACATAGAGCTCTCCTTTCGAGATCAGGTCTCAAACATGATGGTACTATAGAGGTATGTGTTTGGTAGATTCTGGGCTAAGTAAGTAGCACTATGAGAATCCATCTTCATGATCCTATGTGTCCCAACTTGTGATAGTGATTGCAAGTAGCTGTTTCTTTGTTGTAGTTTTTCCTTGTTGAAGACTTCATTTGAGCCTTGTCAAACTTGGGTTTGTTTTTTTTTTTGTTCTTTCCCTTTACGAAAAGGGCCTTCTCTGGTCACCATTTGCTTCTCCTTCATCTCTCATCAGTCTTTCATCTTCAACAAGAGTGACTGATTTTTTGAATGTCATCTCAAGTAAACTCAGGACGAGCATTCTAGTGGCTAATAGGATGAGGGTAGAGATTTCATGAAGTACATCAGTTGTTAAGACTTGATGCTCCTGGTTGTCCTCACTTCATACTTCTGCTTTAGTGTCTCCCACGCTTCATGGCTGCTTTTGCAATCTTCAATCTGCATGAGGATTTCTTCATTATGGAGGATACAATAATCTCCATTGCACATTCATCCTTCTTTATCCATTCTGCTCTCCTTGGATCTTCCTCTAGAGGCTTTTGTTCTGTGAGATCAGTCACTGACCACATCTCTTCGTCTTTTAGAAGCGTTTTGATCTTGAACTTCCATACACAATAATCTGTGCCATCAAGATTGATTGTAATCCTAGCCTAAATTGTAGTAGTCATATTGTATCTAATAAATAAGCTCTGATACCATGTTGTGTATATCTTGTATGCGATTCTATGCACCTATTCTATGCAAAAGTGTGCTACAAAATGCTTTAGATTGCAAGATCTAGATACATGACTATCAATCACAGACAATGCTACAATCAGTCAAACAATTACAGATGCAACGCAAAAATCACAGTCGGAAGAACATAGTGTATTCATATTGTTTTCTTTCAGAGTGAGTTGGCAATGCATCATGCGTAAGCGGCATGACACTCCTCTTACAAATATGTATTCTGCTACTTGTAGATTTTTTTATCATACATTCTATTGAAATTGATCTATACTTATGTCCGGCTATGGGATTACAAGACATCTTAACACATCATTACAAGAGAGTTTTAACCTAAACTCTTGGTTAGATATAACTCTGGTAACATTACTTTACGGTTGAGCTTGACAGCTTGGAAGCTTCACACTTGACGAGCTAGATCCGATAGTTTGACTTGTAATTGCTTGACATTTTGTTCTACTTGATGTCTTACCTCAACACTTGTCTGGGGGTATGACAGTTCGGTGTCGATGACAATCAACTTGTCGGCCCCTTTGGAGAATGCTAGAGAATGGTTGCATGAGTTCACCATCTCCAACATTTAGAACTGACAAATCTTGGCACCTAATTGATGCTACATCCACCCAATATTCTGAAGTGACACAATCTCTCTCTAGGATTCCCAACTTTGGCTTATCAAAATGGTCACCCGGAACAACCAACAAGATTAATGTAACTCCAGAGAATGAGCCTAGGCGAAGAATTAGAAGAGCTTTGTTTCGACATCTGAACTAGTTGTAGAGATATCAAGCAATAGCCATACCAAGAATCATGTCGATAGCCCTAGTATAGAAGTGACGACCATGTAGACGTCTGGGCTAGATCTAAATTGGATCTCCGTGACTCGTGATAAAAAATCCTTATGAGTCCCTTGAAGGAAAGGACCCCACTAGGACTAAATGATTTATGCTCCAAAGTCCCTCGTGATTCACTTAGATCCTACCTAAGATCCAGACTCCAAATTTCAGCCTATCATAGTCTTTCTTCACTATCATAATCCGATGAATCCTTAAATGGATGCAACCCTTAGATATTGTCCAGTCTTACACGTTGAAGGATGGATGATGGTACAATTCATTACACTTGATACACAATATGAGAATGTTCACACATGATATCTAGAAGTGGAGATAGTTAGAGATCTACACTAGTTCCGGATTTGTATCTATTATCACATAGACCCCTTTTGGATACCTTTGTCCACAAATCTGACCCAACTATGCCAAGAATAGGCAGATACTAGCATCATGAATGTCCAACACCTAGCACCGGAACTTAGAATCTAAGAAATAGAATCTCGTGATCAATTGTGCAGCCATCTATCTCCTAGTGGTCATACCTCTTAGAGACTGGAAAACTCTCATTGACCCGGGAGTACGGGGTGGTTAGGACGGCCCCTAGGATTGGAAACATCGTTACTCTAATCACTCATGTAAGGGCAGTGTGGGCCCTTCCCCACTGGGGATCACCAATGGGACCAATCCCTCAACGAAAAATCTGGCCAACATAGATATGGTAATCACAAAAAGTCCCAAAAATGACCCTATGCCAAGAGACATGTGCATTAAAAAAACTATATTTTTCCTTGTAAGCTATTAACAAAACTTGGACTATATGGAAGAGATAAGAATATCACTATGTAAGAGATAAGATTATCATGAATATGATATAAACTATAATTGTACAAGATTCAAGTTTGTCAATGTAGAATACCTAAGAGATTCTTGTGTATATTTTAATTATATTGAATGAATATGAGCGTGCCACTTCATAAACATATAAAAGACGACAACGTAGCTTGATATTATCTAGTTTATTGATCACATTTTCTATGATTCAATAAGAGCTCAAAACAATTATTGTGTTAGACAAGAAAACTAAATTATGCTTTTTCATTTCTAGAGCATTATACCATCACTAAGGTGTCATAAGAATACATAAATGGGATGAATGATACAAGGCAAGACTTTGTTGGATGCTCAATAGAGGATTCACAATCTTAGACTAAATTGTGCCTAATACAAGGCTCTAATATCTTTCAATGAGCATTAGTTGACATTATTCTCCTTCCAAATTGAATAGGAATAGTGTAAACATATATGGAGACATTAAATAAAAGTGTACTTGTAAATATTACCATAAGTTAGCTTGAGAAAAAATATATTATCTCGAAGTCTAGAATGTTGATTATCTTACTTGTTTTGAATCAAGAAAATCATGTCAAGATCTTAGCCATTACTCTCTCTCTCTCTCTCTCTCTCTCTCTCTCTCTCTCTCTCTCTCTCTCTCTCTCTCTCTCTCTCTCTCTCTCTCTCTCTCTCTCTCTCTCTCTCTCTCTCTATTCGACAGTTTTAAATTGAACTTGAGGTGTATGTTGAGCAAAACTAAAAGTACATATTGGCTAGAAAATTATAACATCAATTTTCTTTTTGGCAATGAGGGTCATTATATTGGATGTATGATACACATATGACAAATTTAGATTTAGATGCAATTACATGATGGTTGGCATGTATATAAAATAGAAAACAATGGTATATATAGTTGGATTCTCCATATAAATAACAAGCATATTGCACCAAATCTGTAGTAGATCATTTTTTTGGTAATATCTACATCAAAATCCTCTACATACTTTAAAATTTAGTTGGATTAAGATGGCATTTTATAATCATGTAGATATGATGTAAAACTCAAGAGAATAGCAAGTAGAGCCTTGCTTACTAAGGTGATGGTGTGTTGGTTCATTTATTTTTGTAATTTTGAGGTCCATAATGAATGACCTATTTAGTAGGTTATGGTACATATATGTGAAATTTGGAATATCGGTGCTCTAATATTATATGTTAGTCGATCAATGTGTTTGTAGTAATTGGCCAAACAAGTCAATTGGTTTTTGTACAATGCTATGGTTGTTGTGATTGTCTGTTGGATGTTACTTTGATTTAGGAGTGTTGTGAGACAACTTGCATCATTGTTGAAAAATAGCAACTTTTTTATTCTATTTGTCTTTTGATGGTCCATAGTCAATGATTTGTTTGGTAGGTCATGGTGCACTTGAATATATTGTTGCAAGTCCACTCCGTGAAAACATCTTGCATTGCATGAATCTGTCCAAACATGGTCTAGTTGATACATCATTATTATTGTTGTAAATATTTGCTCAAGGTTATATTAAAATTTGTGAGTGTCTTGAGATGACTTGCATGATTCTTGAAAGAGAACATGTCAAGGATGAAGTCCCTAAGAAATGTTGTTAGAATGATTTTCAAGATTTTAAAAATTATATAATTCAATTGTTTAAATAATGGTCAATGTTAAAGTTTGGCTTGAATGTATCGCAAGTATAATCATGAGATAAATTTTGTTTATATTTAAATATGCCTGAATAATTTGTACATCTTTGGTATTAAAGCAAAAGCAACAAGCACATTTGTCTTACAAGAAAAATAATCATAATGTATGATTCAACCACTCAAAAATCCACCAAATAACTTGACAATTGAAACACAATTTTTTCACAATGGTATCTAGAAATGTGTACTTAAAAACAATTTACATAATTTTGGTTCACGTATGTTTCCTAGTCAAGAGGACAAATGTCATGATTTAATTTTTTATCCTTTTTTCGCCCATGATTTATAAGAAAACTCCATGAGAGGCTTTTTGTAAATAATTTACAATGGTGTGTGCCTTCTATTAGCACACCATCTCATGACTAGGTATTTATGCTTAGGTTATCAATGCTTCAATGAGAGACAAGAGTTGCATCTTCAAAACTGTGATGGACCAAAAAAGAGTTGAAGACTGCAAGTCATATTCTACAAACAAATTTTATAAAAATAATATAGAGCAAAATTAAAATGACTAAGCCTATCAAGAGTACCATTCCTCAATTATAAATAAATTAAAATAAGTAGCAAGAGATGAAGTGGATGCGATTCCATTAAATATTTTGTGAAAAGTACAGTACTAAGGACCATAAATGGATCTTTGAATGATCCACAAGGTGATTGTATGCTTGTTAAACAATCTATCAGAAACTAGTCATCATAAAACAAGATCTAGTTTAGCAGCTTGATAGGAAACAAGTAGAGACAATCAAAGCATTGATCAATTAGTATAATCCAACTCCACACGTGTGGAAATAAGGCTGTAGTACGGCCTGTAGACAGTGTTTACAAAGTGCCAAAGCTGGGTTTCATTGGAAAAATAGAGTAATCACCATACAATGAGAGGAAACTCGAGTTTCTCCTTGAGGCTCCAAAAAGTTTCTATCTTCTCACTATGGAGAATGAGAATACATAGTAAAACACACTTCCTTTGCAAAGTTAGGTGAAAATCCAGCATGTAATAAGGAAGTAGACTCCACTTTCTTGCCCTAATGTGAAAACCCTAGCCTAGATCCAAGTCTCATGCTTGGTAGGTCCATGGTAGGTACAAATCTCATCATAAATCATGGTCTAGATCCTACAAAGTAGGAATCACTACCAAATAGACACAACCACTCCTCTTGACTCGTGGTAACCTACTTTAGGTGTGTATGTACAAGTGGCACTTTGGCCATTGAAGTAACCAACAAACAATATTGACAAAATGCACAATATTCTACATGGCTAGATTTGCCAATGTAGGCAATTTTTCACATATCTTACCACAAAATTATGCTATCACTCATCCTGAGGGGGGCTACTTGCTATGATTTATTTTAGTCCTTTAAAAGCTCTATCACAAGCTTTAATCCAATACCATATTCCATATTTCTTTTGAAGTCCCATTAAAAAAAGAGATTTCAATGAATATCGATCAATAAATCTCTAATAATAACCCACAAATCCTATAAACAATTGTAACTGTTTAAGTGTAGTAGGAATATTAAGATCTAGGATTATCTTAATCTTATTTGGATGTGCATGGCCTAATAATACACCATAAGGAATTCCAAATAAGAATTTCTTAGCATTGAGTGCAACACATATTGTTTTACACTTCTTTGAATATTTTTCCAAGATATCAATATGTTTTTCAATAGGAGATGCTCCACATAGATCATCAATGAAGATTTTGAAATAATCATCCAAGATATCTTCAAATTGTTTACTCAAATATCTCTGATATTTACAAGGAGCATTTGATAATCCAAATGGCATCACATAATATGCAAATACTTCAAATGTAGTGGTGAATTTAGTTTTCAATTTATCTTCCTCTTTTTTTGTGATTTGATAATATCCTTCAAACCAGTCCATAAATGATTATCTTTCTATTCTTGCTAACTCATCAAGGACCTAATCAATGAATGGTAATGGATAATAATCTTCCATTGTATATATGTTTAACTTTTTTTGATCCACACAGATCCTAGTTTGTGTAAAACATTTCATGCCGTCTGGACACTATTGGTAAACACCACTCCCTATTTTGTACAAAAAATATTAATCCAATTTGACATAATTATTCTAATTTTTTATACACTTCAGCTTTAAGATTGTATGACAATCTTTGTTGCTTCAATTGTAAAACATATCAAATACATCCTCGCAAAAGACATTGCGGCTGCTCTTCCAATGCAAATATTTTTTCCAATTATTTGCCTGCCTCGATCTCAGAGGTCTTAAACTTTACAACCCATCCACCACGCAAGGACTCATGCGGGTGTTGCTTTAAGAAGGTCTGGATCTGGTCCTTGACGCTGATGGGCCTTCTGAATAGAGGTGTGGTCCTTGATGAGGATGGACCTGCTTGTACTGCTGGTAGGATTGGCAGTTGTTCTGCTATATCTGGAGCTCCATTCAGCACATTTAGTGGAAACATAATTGGTGTATCCAAAGTTTGATCTAACAAGGAAATCTCGCTCAAATCTGATTGATTATCTTGTTGACACATATATTCTGTTGTACAGTCAATCGTTGCAAGAGCTTCATTTCAATTGACAGTATCCGTTTGAGAATCATAATGAACTCCCAATTTTTTTGCTGGTCGATCACAAGTGTGATCCGTTGTTGACGAATCGTCATCCTCTTTTTGAACCACTGGTTTGATAGTCCATGTTGTATGATCAGCTTTAACTACATGTTCACGATTTTCGAAAGTGATTTTTCCGATACCCCAATTATGAATTACTTGCACAACTCGTAACCATGGATGTTCCAATAGAACTCGGTAGACATTTGGCGCTTATGGTAAGTCCATCACTACGAAAGTAATGATGAACTGTACTCCCGCAATTCTGACAGGTATATCTTCCACCATTCCTCATGGACGAACTGTCATTTGATCAACTAGCTTAATAGCAAAAGTAACAGGCTTAATCTTTGTAAGGCCCCATTTTGCACAGTTAACTCCTGAACCGCCATCTATCACGGCTGCTTCTTAGGAAATTGTCTATGCTGTATCGGTAGAGTGATATTCTTTTGTTCACTTTCCCAAGCGGCTCCAACATGGAGTACTTTGTTAGATTCTTCAAATCCAGCACAGACAAGTGGCTCCTGATGGACTTTTGGTTCTTTTTTGGCTAACTTTTGCGCTAAGACTTCTTTTGCTTTTGGCACCAACTTCAAGAACTCTCCTAATGAGATATTGATCTTGCTGGACAAAATGTTCATGAGCAGTTATGTTTGCGGTGCTTCCAGTTCAGTTATCTTGAAAGGTTCTTCATGATGATGTAACTGATCATTCACATAAATTTCTTGGAGGCTGCAATGGTGAAGACCGAACTTCAGCTGTTGCTTTAGCAGCTTCAAGCTCCTCTTCTTCTTGCAGATGTTTGATCCGCTGCCTCATATTCTGATATCTTCATTTTTTTATATTAAGATTTGGATAGACTCCAAATGTTGTTGTATATCGTTCAATGGTATAGAATCAGTAGGTACTGGACCCACTATTGGTTCTTTCTGCTTCTGTGCTCTGGTGACCACCATCAAGGGTGCACTTGGTTTATTCGGAGCTACTGGTCTTTCCTTGATTGTTATCAAATTTACAGGTGTTGTAGCTACTGGTTTGGTCTTGTTGAACAGTCTTTATAGCAATGCCCATAAGCACAATCACGACAAGATGGTACAAATTTCTCTTTATTTGGACATTCTGCAACTCTATGACTTTCTCCACATGCAAAGCATCCAAGTGGTGCTCTGGTCCAATTTCTGGAGGCTTGTTGTTGAGCGGCAGCATAAATGGCATACTGTTCTGAAGATCCACCTTCTTGATCATTACCATAGTTCCATTGCGCAACACTTCCGTAAGGTTCTGGTTCCATCAAATTAGCAGGAGGAGTGGAGTGCTTTGGTGGGGCAAGTAAAGCTAAACATTCCGGGTATCCAAGAGCAGATTGTCGCAAACTTGTTGCTGGATTTCCTCCATACTGTGGTTCTCGATGTCCCATGTGGACATACCGTTGTTGCATTATCCGAGGGTTGAAGTTTCAAAAAGCAGTCTCATGATCAAGTGAATTACACAGATGGCAAACACTGAGTTCCATTTGTTTTTTCAATTGAGGACACTCGTTTACTATGTGATTCCCTATACAAATAGAACACCAGACACTTTCCCTGGTAGGAAAAGTCTTTGCAAACTTTTCAGGGTCCTTCTTTGCTTCCCCGTGGAAATTTTCCAATGCTTTGATCTTCTCATTAAATTGCGACTGCAACTTTTCCATCTTTTTTTGCTGGTTCTTCCCAAGTTTCTCGAACTCATTGAGCATCATTTCTGGAGTAGCATTGGCATTCATTGATGCAATAGTGGTGGATGTCATAGTAATCTGCCCTGTTGTATAAGGCAACATACTAATATTCGACTCATCATCTGAATCTTCATCCTCCTCTCGAATTGCATCGTCCATAGCATTTTGCAAGAGTGCATACTCATTATGGCGTTTCAGCTCACGTCTGATCCATTTAGGTAGACCTGACAAAAACCACATAGTCATGGCATTCTCGTTAATCAGCTCATGTTTGCATTCAGATCTAAGACGTTTCACCCGTTCAATGTAATCTCGAGCCATTTCCCTCTTTCCCATTTTAATTTTACTTAAAAGTAGGAAAGGGTCTTCCATAAACTTTCGCAGTCTGAACCGTGTGATAAGGGCTCGTTTAACAACCTCCCAATCTGTATGCTCAGTTTCGTCTTGATTATAGTACCAATTTTGTGTTGCGCCTATTAAGGCCATAGGTAATGGCTTAAGTTTATCTTGAGGATAAATCTCGCCATAGACTTCACAGGATTCAGCATAGATTTGAAGAAATCTAACTGGATCTGTTAATCCATTATATTTGGGTAGATCCAATTGGGGTGCTCTTCTAACAATGATTGGATTGACTTCTTGTGGAGCACCTCTAGGGGCAGCCATCTTCTCAGATTCAAATCAAGCAGACAATGAGATTGGATCTAGATTTTTCAATCAAAACTATCTCAGATCAGATCCGCTTGATTTATTTTTCTTTTCAAGAATCTGATTTTATATCATGAAAAAGATTTCGAAAAATTCGATCAACCAATACCTCTCAAAAATGATAATCTTTTTAGAATCCAAATCAGAATATATCAAATTTGACCCAAATTTTGACAGAGACTTGATCTTGAAAATCAGAAACTAAAAATAGGACTAGCGAAGGTTCCCTAGGCGAAGGTTGGCTCGGCGAAGGTTTAACAGTACTATTTTTGGAAAAAAAAAGTCTTTGATCAATTTTTCTGACAATTTCTTGGGAAATAACCTTCGCTGATCTTTCAGATGAGAGACCTGACACAGATAGAACTATGAAAAACCGGACAAAGGTTTCTGACACAAGAAAATACAGTTTTTGTACTTTGGCGAGGGTAAAAATCAATATTTTTTGTGATCTGATAAAGAAGAATCTTTGCTAAACTCAAAAATAGTATTTTACTATAAATAGAATGCTCTGGAAACTCGTCGAAGGTTATGGCGAAGGATCAAAAGTAATATTGGTAAAAAGTGACTTTCTTGGCAAAAATATGGCAATATGGCAACTGATCCTCTGAGATCCTTTCTATTTTTGGTATTATTCTTTGTCGACCTGGCAGTAGATATCACACATAAGCACAATGAATCAGACGAAGGTTATTTTTTCTGTTTTTTGAGGTTTTTGGTTATTTTTTGGTGTTTTTTGACAGTTTTTCTGATGTTTCTGAAAATCTGCATCAATCTTCGCCCTTCAAACTGAAGGTTCTGTAAACAAAGCCGAAGGTGTATACAGCTCGTCAAAGGTTTCCTAAAAGAGGATAAAAAGTTCTAAACTTTGATGATGCTTTTTGTCTCTTTTTGACCAAATCTGACAGATTTGACCGATTTTTGTTATTTTTTCTGATATCTCAGATCCAAATGGATCTTAAGATTGGTGATCTGAATAGCTTTTTCTGTTTAACAATCAAATTAGATTTCAAACAAGCAAATCCACTCAAATCAAGCAAAATCAATCCCAAACTAGCTCTAAAATGCAGATCTAACATTATTCATGCCATGACAAAATGCCTAATGCAAGCTAACCATCCAACAATCATGCTGCAGACTGAAAAATTGGCGCAGCTCCCCAGCAACGGTGCCAAATTTGTAGTGGGTTTCTTTCCTTGCCTAACTTGAATCCAAGATCTAGTCAATCTAGCATCATAGAGACGGAGTTAGTTGTCACGCGTAGGTTTGTTCCCATGAGAGCGATAGTTTAGTTAAGATTTCAGCATGAATGGAAGATCCAAACTATAACTCTACATCCATTAACCCTATTCTTTAACACTATGATCCATTAATTCTACGATCCACAACAAAGATAGCTCACACTTCCTCTCTCTCTCTTTCTCTCTCATAAGAAGTATAATAACATGCAATCCCAATAACAATCAGATCGAATAATTAGCAAAAATCCAAAGAAAACATGAGAGATGGAGAAGGAAAGAAGAAAAGCAAGGACATTCATCAACTCATTTCTGAAGAGAACCAATCTGCTTTACTGAAATGAGAAAATGAACATGAGAAACAACTCGAGTTGGTCCCTTCTTATAGTAGAGAGGAAGACCCTGGCCTCTAAATCCTATTGGTCCATTCTTGCCTCTCTTTTTATTCAAATTTAAAAAAGTGTGGGAACCATCAAAATTGGAGGAAAGCCCAACTTTATTCACTAACTTGATATTTAGGCCCCGCAACATTAAAAGTCCCGCAAAAAGGCCTAAAGTCCTTTTATTGACTTTTAACTAATCAATCAAATAACTATGTGATCATCGGGTTGGACTTACACACGCAAGATGCCAAATCCCTCTCACTTATTAACTAGGGTTAGGGTTGCCTTGGGATCCGCAAACCCTCCAACAATGTAGTTGACAAACTTTATGCTCTTGGCCCTTGACCTCATATCTTTCAAGCTGCGAGATATAGATTTTTTTGTAGGATTTCTCCATGTAGAAATGTAGTCTTGACAGCCATTTAATGGAGTTCAAGATTGTTGATAGTAGCATGGGCAAGTAGAGTTTTGAGAGACTGTAATTTAACTATCAGATTGAAAATCTCATTGTAGTCAATACCTTGAACTTATTTGTAGCCTTTAGCTACAAATATTGTCTTTCATTTGGCAATAGATCCATTTGGGTTGAACTTCCTTTTGAAGATCCACTTTATATCAATGACCTTCTTCGTTGGTGAAAGATTTATGATAGACCATGTCTGATTCTTGACAAGTAAACTATATTCACTATCCATGGTAGTTTTCCATTTATCAGCTTATGGTGTGAAGAGTGCTTTAGGAACACTACGTAATTCTTCTTCTGAAGTCCATAACAGTTTAAGTTTGTACTTGTCTGTTGGTCATGGAGATCTTGATGATCTTATGACAGTGAATAGTCTCTAGATTATGCAAGTGGCTGTCTGCTGATGCTGGGTAAGTCTAATGGTCAAAATTGTTTCTATAAACTGTTCTTTGTTATGAGATCTAGTACAAAGATATCTTCTTGACTTCCTTATGTGTATCAGTACTCTGTGTCTTTGTAGGAATTTTTTTTCCAAAACAACATCTTGTGATTGTGGCTAGTTTAGCCAATACATTAAAAATAAGGCTTTTCGCGCATATATAAATGAAAAAATGGGCCTACATTTTTTTTGGACATAGAAAATTATGACTTCTATCGTATATTCTATATTTCTTTTCTTTGAATAATTATGCAATAAATTAATACAAAATGTTTTGTATGAGTAAAAGTATCCTGGGAGCAAGGTTTAAGGTCAATTTTTTGACTCCATCTCTATTTTTGACTTCTTTTGCCTCCCTTTTTCGAAAAAATTTGTGCACGAGCTAGTTTTTTAGCACTCACTCTACACTCCAAATTTATAGCTTCCATTTTGCCTGCTTTTGGGATTTTTTCTTTCCAAATTTACAACTTCCATAAGTGATTTATTAGCAACTTTACTTGTCAAATTATATTTCAAGACACATTCAACTTTGTACTTTTCCAATGTCATAGAATATTGTTGGGCATTTAATTGTTCCAATCCTTTTTTACTATTTTTGCAATCAAGTACTTGTTGAAAATTTGGCTTTAATTATGCTCTCTCCGAGTGTGAATACCATTTTGGACATGTATATCGATTACAAAGAATGCTCTTTGATTTCACAATCTTGTGATCCTATTGAGTTCACTCTTCCCGCAAAAACATATTATCATCAATTGTCCACAAAAGGTTTTCTTGTATTTTTGCTTTAGAGTGCTGGTAGCCCACTCTTTTGAGTTGTTTTGTGATAGTGATTGTCCTGATAGCATCAACATTATCTAACTGAGCTTCTAAAATAGTTTTCATATAATAATTGATCATTTTTAGTCTATATTTTGTTAAGAAATAGCCACCGACATGGCAGTAGTTATCCACCACTCTCCCTTGATTTTAAAAAGTAGTTGAGAGATTTGTGCAATCATTTGACACAACTACTAGTTGGTAGTAACTTCCTACTGTTTAGCATTAATTTACTCATGATAGGTGATAGTAGGAAACCATAAAGCTGATGCAAATGCTTTATCATTCAACCAGGTAGAGATAGATACCTGCTACAGTTCTTAGTGTTTTAATGTGTACTCACTGTTGCAAGTGCAGGAAAAAGATTTACAGTCTGTACCATTTTCTCATTATGTTTCTATTTTAGACTATTCAATAATCATGATCATTCTTCCATTCAACTGGTCTGATTTTTGTGAGCAGTTTATGTGAAAAATACAGATCCTAAGTGGATCTAAACTCCAAGATCATTGGCTTGAATGCTTGCACTCCAAACTACATAAGCTAGGAATTGGCAACACATTCTATGCTACCTAGAATGCAAAGAACTTGATCAAAAAGCATTTATCACAAATGGAAACTTCCATAAACATCAAGTGCGGCCCAAAATAGCATTATACAGTCCATAATACATCAGCCTACCACTTTTGGAAAGCACCTAAGATCATACACACAAAGCTTGAACTCAATCACTACACAATGCCAACAATGGAAGGAGAACCCAATAGAAAAATCTCTCATTAAGCAAATGAATACAATGGATCTGCTCCAACCTGTTTCTCCACGGCCTACCTGCTATATATAGCTGAGAGAGATGACTCTCTCTCCTCTCTCTAGACCCTCCTTACCTAAAATATGCCCTATATAGGTAAAATTGGCATATATGTCCAAAATACATGAAAATGGACTCATTTCGAAGGTCTTGAAGTTCGACACTTCTTCATACTGAAAAAATACACTTACTAAAAATATCTAGACCTGTTTCACACGTGTGAAAAGTCAGATCCTAAACTATGTGCCATTTTTAGCAATTTTGGCCTAAAACTAGACAAGGAAATGTTGACAATTTTCACACTCCCTCTTCAACTTAACTTGCTAGTTTTACAACACTACTTTGTTCCAACTTAAGAATGATCTCCATCATCAGAATAGATCTCTTCTCAAGGATCCTAATATGTACAAAATAGGACACAACATAATTGATATAGATAATAGTGTCCATATAGGATGCTTCACTATTTCTTACATCAATTTTACATAGAATCATAAAAATGGTACATGTAAAAGAACATAGAATCTCAATTAGTGAATTCCTCCATGTATCCATCTCTGGTTTCTCTGTAAAATAGCAGCAAACAAGTTGTAAATGAAAGTGATCAACAAGTGTTTGCATGCCTCCTCCACATTTCACTATACATATAGTGAATGCAACATGTATCTCCATGAATGAACTTCCATCACCACCTTGCCTTTGTAGATCTTCAATCCATGAAAGCCTTTGAGTGAATGAATGCCAAAAAGATGTGTTCCCTACTCCATTTGAATGACCAAAACCTGAACTTGAAATACTTGAAGTACCTCCACAAGATTTGCACACAACGCTTGATCCTACAATGTCAACAAGTTGCCAATTTGCCAACACTAGAATACTAGATCTTGAACTTTGTTCAAAAGAAAACATATTGACCACTTCAATACCTTTCAAGATCTGAATGAATTCATGTACTTGATCATACAAACCAGCAATGATAACTATTCCATCTCCAAGATCCAAAGGATGCAAAACTATGGAACTAGTTTTATTGAAATTTGACAATTTCAACACATTGACATAACAATGTTCATACATGAGATTAGGCAAGTGAGGTAGAGTAAGAAGACACTTCCTTGCAGCTCCAAAGACCTTACTTGAACCTTCAAGAACCTGTAAAAACAGATCCAAAATGCCTTGACCATTTGTGTCTTCTTTGATGCTTTTCACTAGCTTCGAATTGCCACTTGTCTCTTGGTGTTGATGAAGCAATCCAAGATCAACCTCTTGATCTTCCAATAAGACATCAAAGATCTTGCATATGTGAACATCTTCAGATCTGAAACTCTGAAGATACTCCCTCTCAAACACATGATTAAGATCCCACAAGATCTCATCAATGCTCAAATTTGACCCTTCACTATAGTTAGTGAAAACAATGCCACCATCATAAACCAAAAGATAGATTCCAACATTTCCATTTAACATGAAGTAGAGTAGGTGAAGATGAGTATCAAACCTAATCAAAACAGCCCTCTTGAGTTCATAACAAACCTCAATAAGCTCACCAATGATATCTCCCTTGCCTTGAAGAAGTTGCCACTTGAGTTGCTCCATGTAGTCTTCTTCAACCAACCTTTTGCCATCTTGACCATGAATGAACAATCCACCACAATCATAGAATGCTTTGAGTTGATGAAGAGATGTTAGATCCATGCTTTGGATCTTCCCAAGAACCACTCTTCCATTGCCCTTTCCTTCACAAGACTCCCTCTTAATGCTAGCACCACAAAAGTTAGAAACCTCCCTCTTGATAGTTGCACCATAAGAAGTAGAAGACTCTTGAATATTAGAAGCCAAGAAAAGAATCCTTAGTACCTTCAACATAAGAGTGATTGAAGTACTCTCTCTTTTCAAACATGAACTTCTACTCAATGATTTAGGTAATGAGTCATATGATAATGATTCTTCCTCACTATCGTTCATAAAAACATCATTCAAAGTACATCCTACTTTGAACACTTCACATACTTCTCTTCCTTTTGACTTGTGATCTCCCTCACCAAGTCTCATGATAGAAACCTTTGATCTACTCTTTTTATGAAGAAATGTGACACCACTTGTTGCACAAATGACTTTATCACAAAAAGATGTAAAAGAACCATTTCCTTCAAGCATGCTCAAAGCACCATCATCTTTTCCCACATGATTACATACATCAATATGAAAAGAATTAGAAGAACAACCATCTTCTTGCAAAGAATGACACTTAGCATCTCCATCTTTTTCCATATGAACAAACAAGTCATTAGCAACAATCACTTCCAAAGAAGAATCTTCATCAACTCCATTGATGAAGTTAGCTCCTTCCTTACCTTTTCCATTTTTGCACTTGCCATCTAGCACCATTGAAGAACCACCAAGCCTTGGAAGTCCATGAGTAGAAGAGTACAAACATGATGCTAATTTAGCTCCACATGACTCCATATGACTAGTAGGTAACACTAGTGCATCTTCAAGATCCAATGGATCCAAAAAATTGACCATAGATTCACCAAAGCTTGCCAAGTTAGCACAACAATTATCATCTCCAAGAAGTACATTAGATCTCAACCTAGATCTAGCATTTTGTTTCTTATGGCATTCATTTGCAAAATGTCCTTTTATCCCACAATAAAAGCACTTGAACTTTGACTTATTGTTCTTAGTAGAAGAGGAAGAGGAAGAGTGATCATCATGATCAAAGTTACCACCTTTGGACCATTTCCCTTTGCCTTTACCTTTGCCCTTGAATTTGCCTTTTGTGAAGAAAGCCTCTTCACCTCCACCTTGCAAGGATGCACCATCAAGCTTTGATTGCAACCTATGTTCTTCAGCCAATAAGATTTCTTGCAAGTCAACCACACTTGGCAAGACTCTTTGAATGGCAAAACTTTGCACAAGGTTAGCATGTTCATTTAGCAAACCATTCAACATAACTTGGACTATTTCACCATCTTTTATGTTCTCATCAATGCATGCTAAATCATCACTTAGGGACTTAACTCTCAAGATAAATGCATGAGCACTTTCACCCTCTCTTTGCCTACTAGAAAATATTTGTCTCCTTAGGGTCAATACCCTAGATGTGGACTTTGATTCAAAGAGCTTCTTTAAGGCATTCCATGCCTCACTTGCACTTTGACACTTTCCAACTTCCTTGAGAAGTTCATTTGTAACATTCATTTTAATGATATGAAGAGCCCTTTTGGCCTTCTTATCAAACCTTTGTTGCTCTTGAAGTGTGAGAGGTCTCTCTTCAATTTCTGCAACTATGTCCATGAGTTCATTCAACTCAAGTAAGGACTCCATCCTCACTTTCCAAGTAGAGTAGTTTGATGAACTCAACCTTTCACTAGACTCTAGCATGATCCCACCATTGGAAGCCATGATTCTAATGTTTCTTCAACTTTTAGGTTCTGTCCTAAAGCACTTAGCACTCACTTTTCTCTCAACAAATGATAGATAAAGAGATCTATGAAGATTTAGGACCCTAAAACACTTCTATCTTGAACCTAGATGGTTTCCAAGCATAGAAAGGAAGATTGAAACACATGCAACACTTTGCACACACTAAGAATGGATTACAAAATCAAACCAACCTGAACACACTCTTGCTTAAGCTCTCAAACTTTCCAGCAAGTGACCAAATCAAGTTATGGTGTGAAGAGTTACTTGCATTCTTAGAAAATACCCAAAACTAGGATGCCAAGATTACCTAGTAATGAACAAACTTGATCAACATATGATCAACACACTAAGATATTGATTCAACCTGTAAAACCACATGTAAACCACACTTCTAAAAGTTTATAAACTCCAGCAAGTGATAAATACAAGATTTAGAGGTGAATGAATGAGCACACTTAGTGAATCACAAGACTAGCTTCACTATCTTGTCAAATCTTGGTGTTTAGATGTAGATCTAAGATCACTTCACATGAGAATGTTCCTCAACCTGTTAAGAACCTGAAAACACACTTGCATAATGGTTAACACCTTCCAGCAAATGCTCCAATCAAATTACATAAGGAGAGTTACTTACATGCTCAACAAAGTACACCAAAATTTATGCCAAAATTGATGACAATCTTTACAATATGCTCTTCACAATGGAGCTTACAATATGTTCACCCAAAAAAGGGGATCTTTCATCCAAATGGGAGCTTTGCTCAGCCTTTAGGAGAATTACAACTCACTCAAAAGAGCATTTGTCATCCACTTAAGGAGAAGTTTCATCCACTTAAGGAGAGTGTTCATCCAAGAATGGAGATTGTCAACAATAGGATTGAAAAGAACATTGTTAGTATTGAATATGCACAAGCCTCACAATCACAAATGATTAGGTGTTATGATCTGATCCAAAATAGTTTCTTTTCAGCCTCTGATCTTCAATAGACCTGAAATATGCTTTTGATCCACAAGTTCAACTCACAAAACAAAGGTTAGTAAGATTTGATCAACAAAGCAATGCAAAATCATGCTAGAACTTGATCAAACATCCAAATATCACCAAAAATGGAATACTTACTGTAAATAGAAGCCAACCAGCTCTGATACCATGTGAAAAATACAGATCCTAAGTGGATCTAAACTCCAAGATCATTGGCTTGAATGCTTGCACTCCAAACTACATAAGCTAGGAATTGGCAACACATTCTATGCTACCTAGAATGCAAAGAACTTGATCAAAAAGCATTTATCACAAATGGAAACTTCCATAAACATCAAGTGCGGCCCAAAATAGCATTATACAGTCCATATTACATCAGCCTACCACTTTTGGAAAGCACCTAAGATCATACACACAAAGCTTGAACTCAATCACTACACAATGCCAACAATGGAAGGAGAACCCAATAGAAAAATCTCTCATTAAGCAAATGAATACAATGGATCTGCTCCAACCTGTTTCTCCACGGCCTACCTGCTATATATAGCTGAGAGAGATGACTCTCTCTCCTCTCTCTATACCCTCCTTACCTAAAATATGCCCTATATAGGTAAAATTGGCATATATGTCCAAAATACATGAAAATGGACTCATTTCGAAGGTCTTGAAGTTCGACACTTCTTCATACTGAAAAAATACACTTACTAAAAATATCTAGACCTGTTTCACACGTGTGAAAAGTCAGATCCTAAACTATATGCCATTTTTAGCAATTTTGGCCTAAAACTAGACAAGGAAATGTTGACAATTTTCACAGTTTATTAACAATTTGTGTCTGACTTTCATCTCCCTATATGCTTCTATTAAAATATCATGGTATCAGAGACTAGACAGAGATAGGCTGAGTGTAGAGTCTGATATTGTGGCTGGAGGAGGAGTGTGCCCCTCTGTGCTTGTTGAAGTTCCTCTCTTAGTGCAAGGAGAAAGCCATGTCAAGTGTAGGACCTTCATTTCTATGGCTCACCCAATGGGGTTGGTTCAGCTGGTTAGCTTGGCATCCGGAGTTTCTTTAGTTTCAGGTTCGAGCCTCCCCTTGGAAACCAAGAAGCATTTCTATCGCTCAGACTTGCTCTATTCAATGGATTTGAATTTGAAGGATGGAAGCATACCATGTGCCTCTACCTCAGAGGTGAAATGGTGTACGAAGTGGTGGATGGAACTGAGACATGTCCTATGTTAAAACCTAATCCAACCGAACCTCAGCAGAATGAACTAATCAAATGGACGCGAAAGGACAACATGGCAATTGCATGCATTGCTCTTTGCCTTGCCCCCAATGTGAGAAATATGATGAAGTCTCACATGACCCACAACAAGGATCTTATGGATGCCTTGCAAGCAACCTATGGAAAGAAGTAAAAAATGGATGCTTTGCGGTTGGAAGTTGCATGGAGGAGCTATTCAGTCAGATTGCAGAGCTGAGTGAGCATGAAGCTCTCAAGGAAACACAAAAGAAATTAAAATTGTACAAATATTTACCCAAGTCGTGGGCCAGCACAATTGAGATGCTAATTGCTACCAAGCGTGGAGAATTGTGGAGCTCAGTTGTGAGCAAGAAGATTAGGATCCTTAGAACCGATGGTGGTGGTGAATTCGTGAATAATGAATTTAACAATTTTTGTACAAATGAAGGGATTCTAAGGCAGGTCACAACACGTTACATTTGACAATTAAATGGTGTTGCTGAGAGGAAAAACTGCACAATAGTGGAGGTAGCAAGGAGTCTCTTGGCTGCAACAAATCTTGATTAAATCTTTTGGCAGGAAATAGTTGCTACAACAGTTTTTATTTGGAATAGGTTGCCTACGGTGGCCTTGAACAAGTCTACATCATTTGAAATGTGGTGTGGGGAAAAGCCCAACTTATCAAATCTTCATGTATTTGGTTGTGTGTGTTATGTTCACATTCGTAAAGAGATTAGAACTAAATTTGAGGATAAGAGTATAAGATGCATGTTTATTGGCTATAGCATGACATCTTATGGATACAAATGTCTTGACTCTAAGACAAATAAAGTAGTGGTGAGCTCAGATGTTGTGTTCGAAGATCATGTAATGTTCAATTCTGAAAATTGTAACAAGTCTCAACCTGTTTTTATTGAGGAGGATAGGCTTGTTCCTAACCCTATATAGCTTGGTGGGAAACCTCAAGAGATTCTCGTGCATGTACCGGAAGCACCTGCAGTTGTGGAGGAGCAACACCTTGAGGATGCTGGCATTGAACATATACGAGAGAAGTAGCATGAGGTAGCTGAAAGTTTTGTGCCTAGAACTCGAAAGCCAACTCGCAAAGTAATCGAAAATGCTCAAGCTTGCACCATTGAGCATTGTCTACTCACTTTGGAAGAAGAACCAAAGACAATCGAAGATGCACTTAGCAGTCCAGAGGCAGCCCAATGGAGAGTTGCCGTAGATTCAGAAATGCATTCCATGGAGCTTAATGAGGTTTGGGTACTTGTCAATCTGCCTCCCGAAAGGAATGTTGTAGAAAGTAAGTGGATATTCAAGAAAAAATATGATGCTGATAATAAACTTGAAAGGTTCAAAGCTCGAATAGTTGCTAGAGGTTTCATTCAAGTCTATGGTGTTGACTATGAAGAAACTTTCCCTCCTGTTGTTCATATGGATAGTCTCAGGACTATGCTAGCAATTGCAGCTGAAGAGGACCTGGAAATTCACCACATGGACGTGGACACTACATTTCTCAATGGCGACCTGCATGAAGAAGTTTTTATGAGCCAGCCACCGGGATTTATAGATCCCAAACATCCTAGAAAAGTATGTCTTCTCAAGAAGGCTGTGCCAGGGCTGAAACAATCAGCCAAAAAATGGAACACCAAGTTTGCTAAAACAATGCATGAGCTTGGTTTCATATAATCTAGTGTTGTCACTAGTGTTTACATATTGAATCATACAAATTTGCTTGTAATCTTGTTATATGTTGATGATTTATTAGTCTTTGGAAAAGATAAGAAGCAAGTGAAGAAAATCAAAGAAGCCTTGAAAGAGCATTTTAGGATGAAAGACCTCGGAGAAGCCAAGTTTTTTCTTGGAATTAGGATTCATCGTGATCGTGAAAAAGGGCTTCTTCACATAAGTCAAGGAAAGTACGTTAGAAAAATGCTTAACACTTTCAATATGGCAGATTGTAAGCCATCTCACATTCCTATGGAGACTAAAGAAGAAGAAAGCAATGATCAGCATGATAAGTATGCTAACATTCCTTATAGGTAGATCATTGGTAGTCTCATATGTACCTTATGGCTTGCACTAGACCGGATATATGCTACTTTGTCATAACATTAAGTCAGTTTAATAATAGTTTTTCTAAAAAGCATTGGATTTTAGCCAAAAGAGTGCTTCGATACTTAAATTCTACCCAAGACTTTGGGATCTTATATTCAAAGGGCAATCAAAGCATTCTAACCATGTTTGTGGATGCTAGTTTTGGCATGAATAAAGATTATCGATCCACAACATGTTGTTGCTATCTTCTAAACGGAGGAGCAATTGCTTGGACTAGCAAACATCAATCTTGCATAGCTGTTTCATCAGCCGAGGCCGAATACATAAGCCTATCTTTTGGTTGCAGGTTAATGACAGAATTTAAAAGGCTCTTGAATGAAGTTGGAAGCACTCAACACGATCCAATCACAGTCTACATCAACAACCAGAGTGCAATCAGAATGGCTGAGAGCCCAAACTTCAAGGGCAAAACTGTGCACATCATTGTGCATTATCACTTTACACGAGAGCTTAAAGAAAAAGGCACTATCAAATTAGATTTTGTGCCATGATAAGTGATAGTAGGAAACTATAAAGCTGTTGCAAACGTTTTAGCATTCAGCCAGGTAGAGATAGATAACCTGCTATAGTTCTTAGTGTTTTAGTGTGTACTCAGTACTGCAAGTGTTGGAGAAAGATTTACAATGTGTACTCAGATTTTCTCATTATGTTTCTATTTCAGATCATTCAATAATCATTATCATTTTTCCATTCATCTGTTTCTGATTTTTGTGAGCAGTTTATTAACAGTTTGTGTCTGACTTTCATCTCCTTGTATGCTTCTATTAAAATATCATATTTAATTCAACTCTTTTTGCATCTCCACACACTTCAAAAAACTTGAAGAATTACTTTCTTTGAAAATTTTCATGTGTGCATGTGTGTGCGCGTGCGCGTGCATGCGCGCGTTGCTACTTGCTTAAGAGTTTAATGTTTGAGATTGTTAGGCCTATAAACTATATACGAGTTTTGGCATCTTTTCTATAATTATATTGGTGTATAAAGTCCACTCCATAGGAGAACTCATTCATTTTGCATAGCAAGGTTCGTTGTTTCTCGGTGTTCGAGAAACCTCCTTGGAGTTCTCCTACATGTTCCTATATTTGGGTTTGTGTGTCGGTTTTTACAAATTAATGCCGACAAAATCCTAGATTTTATAGAACATAACCTTGTAAATCCTACAATTATCAAAAGATAGTTTAAAAGATCATATTAAAAAATATTCTGCAAGATACAAAACTGTGAAAAATATCTGCTTGCCATTTGATTTCCTACACTAATTTTTTTTTGTCTTCCAATAAAAAAAACAAGATATCAAATAAAGGCTTACCATTGAGCTGATGTTCAAACTCACCATTAAACTATCATTCAAATTTACCATTGAATTATCATTCATTTGTTATGGTTGTTTTTATGACAATATTAAAGTAAAAACATTTGATTGAATGTGACTATTTTTGAGCAACTATCAACTTAAAACACACAAATATTGAAGCAATACAGTGCGAAGGTTGGAGCATCATATAGAAAATTTATATTTCCTTGAATGTCAATATTTTGAGCATCCTTTATATTTCTTTGTTAGCTGCTGATTGGAGCCAATGATTGCTGATGTATCGCGAAACGACCTCCCGCTCCAATCAATCATTGCTTGAATGTTATATGTTTTATATTCTTTCCTCACTTCTTCAATGGCAATGAGTGGAGGAATCAAAGCTCCAGTTGCATCAACTCTTGACACCCCATAAAAATCAGCAAGAATTTATCTCTTTATACCCATAATGTTTCATTTTTCTCATACATTTTGGTATATTGCTAGGAGATAGTGCCTTGAAACAACTTAAATGATCTCTATCTTGAAACTGTTTCGACAAGCTTTTAACTAAAGCACGAGAAAATGACTTTTGGAAGTCAATAGCCTCTTTCAAGTCATCTCCTACAACAGACCTGCTGATTTTTATATCGTAATACATATTCCCTCGTATATAGCTTTGTAGCTTTCGTAGATAATCATTTTTAGGTCCATAATCTGGTAAAATAGGATATCCTTTACTGTCATACGTTCCAGCATTCAAATTAGTCGGAGAATCATCTATATACTCAAGTTGGATCATCGCGATCTCACTAGAAACAATTCCTGAAATCGCTCCAATCTCAACGTAGTCTTGCTGAAATATCAAGCTTAAAATTGACATCTTGCCAAGTAAATCAGCAAAAAAATGTAAACTGTATATGGTTTTGAAATTGCACAATCTCTTTAGAAGCCTTTTGGCAACAGCAACCTGAATCGCCTTTTTCGACTTGCTTGTAGAAGCCAAGGCTGCTTCCAATTCACCTTCACCAACATCTTGATCATCCTCATCATGGAAGATGACATCTCTTTGAGAACATGTTTTCTTGTTTGAAATTTTGTCAAATTCAAGTTTAATACAATGAATAACAGGTTGCAAAACATCACATACACGCTTTATGGAGCCGTGCCAACTCAACCATCTCGTGGTACTTCAATACATCATTAGCCAGTTTTTCTTGTAACGTATGTAAAAGAAACTGCCTCTTGCAGCTATTGGAAAAGAAAGCAACAGTTGCATTCACTAATGCATCAATATATTTGGAATATGCTAATTTGGAAGCTGGACCAGAACATGCTAGGTTGCATCTATGTGCAAATACAATGGATACTTGATAGAAAAGGACATGAATTTTTCAGCCTAGTTACAACTCCTGCGACCGACCTTATCATGACTCCCGCTCCATCAGATCCAAACCCTATGAACTTGTTTATGTCTAAGTTTGACTCACGAACAACTTCCATGATCACACCAAAAATAGCTTCGATGTTCTCATTTCTAAGGAGATTAGGCACAAATAAGATGTTACAAGATTAAAGCTTTCAATGTAAGACACATAAATAACTAGCGACTTATTGTCAGATATATCCATGGATTCATCCACCATTAATCCAAAGAAAGGACTTTTTCTTACTTTTTCCAAAATATTGGCTTGTAGTGATTTTTGCCAATGTATTTTACAAATTTAGCCCAGGCTTTGTCATGTTGGTAGAGACTCTTTGTCATTGTTTTGACACCAAGGGATCATAACAACCGCAATTTTGATTGAAACTTGCTATATGGAAGATCTTCTTTTGCAATGAAATAAGCGACTTTAAACAAAGTCTATAATGCCTCTTCTCTTCTACCTCAAATTGTGGTATTAGCCACTTGTATTGCCCGTCTTTCAGCTTGAATTTGGTCTCTATAAATGTCTCTATGCATTTTGGATCTGCCATGATCCAGCCAAGCACTAGCATGAATGTTGGTGCTTCCCATAGTTCCAAATACATTTTCGGAACGTTTGGGCTGCTGCCTACACACTTTACAATGCACCCTCCCTAGTTTTTGACTTAACTCTAGCCATAGGTAGTCAATAATATATCTATATTGCCATATATTACAAGCTTCTGCAATTCTAAGCGCCTCTAGATTCTTTTTTGAATTCTCTGCTCGAATCTTTTCTTGCTCCTCATCTTTTCCCTCGTCGGTACACCCATTGCGACCATACTTTTCAGTGTGCTTTTTTTTTTGTTAGCCTCAAGCATGACCAAGATGCTTGCTTGTGTTCTCTTAGTGAATTTAGCTACATGTTTTTCGCTTGCTCCAACTGCATCTTTGGAAGCTTCCATTGATGCGTGCAATGGAACCTGAGTTTCTTAGTTTGTGTAAAAACACTCCCACAATGATGATTATGGAGAGAATAGTGAGGCAACAAAAAGCCTTAAGACCTGCAATAGTGAATGATCTATGTCCTGTGAGAAAGTGAAAGCTGGCTACATTTCAACCAACTACATTTCAATGAATTATTGAATAATCATAGGTACATCCAAATTCCAACTACCATGCAACCATCTTTCATAACATCAAAAAAGCCTAACATTCTGATGACACATAGACAAACTTATTTGTAGAAATAATTATTTATCTCACCATGCAACTACTATAAGTTTACTTACTATCATTCTCCTACCACGGCTTATAGTCCAGAGCTTGAGCAGCGAGCTGAGAGCCTGAGGCTTGGCTGCTTGAGGCTTTGAGCAGGGAAGTACTACTTTATTGTTGGGAGATACATATCCAGCTGATTCTGGATGGTCTAAAGTAAATAGCAGCCTAGCATCAGCCCGAGTATGTGAGATAAGTTACACTTGCAACTGACCAACTAAAGTTTGTCACAGATTTAGATCAACCAACCGATTGAAATTTGTCTATAAAGTCTGTATAGGATTGTGCAGACAAAGATTAGCTAGAATACAACCAGGATACAAAGCCTATTAGCAGATTCATGTGAGAGTATGTGCAAAATAAAATCATGTGGCTTGGAATTCCTGTCCAGAGCTTGAGCAGGGACTGAGAGCCTGAGGCTTGGCCGCTTGAGGCTTTGAGCAGGGAAGTACTACTGCAATTTTGGGAGATACATATCCAACTGATTCTGGATGGTCTAAAGTAAACAACAGCCTAGTATCATCGGCTCTTGCTAGGTCAAGAAACTAGATGTTCTATTTTCTGCTCCAGAGGCAGTGTTTTGTATGACACAAAGACATATAAAAAACTTGTGGAACTGCTTATCATGCATGGCATTGAGCACAATATAACATCCTTCACTAAGATATTGTCCTGCCACTTCACATCTTTAGATCATATTCCAAAAACTTTACAAGCTTGAGTAAGCAAGATCTTTTCAAAACATGAAAGAAAATTAATGTGCAGTCTACCCTCCCAGGAACATTCTATCACCTCCTCTCCAAAAATATCCCAAGTATGGTGAAGGCCACATTGTCTACAGCTCCCACCTCATTAATAGAATATTTGTTTCCTTTAAAAACCAAGACATTGACATACCAATATGAAGTGACAAAAATACGCGGTTGTCTTTATTTTCAGTACCAAATTGGATCCACAGGAGACATGGTAAACAACTAATGGTTTTAAATTTATTTTTGCATTCAGAGCACAAAAAGAAACTCAAATGAATGCATTAGAGCCTTCAGCCCGAGTATGTGAGAGAAGTTGCACTTGCAACTGACCAATTAAAGTTTGTCACAGATTTAGATCAACCAACCAATTGAAGTTTGTCCATAAAGTCTGTATAGGATTGTGCAGACAAAGATCAGCTAGGATACAACTAGGATACCAAGCCTATTATCAGATTCATGTGAGAGTTTGTGCAGACTAAGATCAATTAGGATAGAAAGCCGAACTGCAGATTCATGTGAATTCTTAAAATACGAACACTTTATTGAAATGAGCATTAACCCTCTTCCTAAGCGGATACAAAAGCACCTACAATCAACAATATACCTTCTAAAGTTCTAAGCCCCTTGTCTGAAAGTTGTGTAGGATTATTGGAATGAACCTCATCCACGATTTCATCTCTGCATTCTAATTTCTCACCCAATTTTCTTCTTACTAGTTCTTAGGCTTCAGGCTTTCAGCCTTCTTAAGCTAGTTGCATTTCAATCATCAAAAGTTATATATGCAGCTATGCTCTACTTATTTTCTTGTTTATGCTTCAATCATCAAAACTATGCTCATACTCATCACCTATATTTTAGGGAATACATGGCAGAGCAACTGAAGAACAACGAGGCTGGACTCTGGAGGCTGGCAGCTGGTCCGCTGGGGATGCTCAGATGCTGCTATGGAGCTGAGGTGGGGACTAGAGTCACCGTGGAGTCTGGACTCGTGGACTCTTGAGGTGTACCGTGGCTGGCTCACTGGCTATGGACTCATGGAGGGAGCCATGCTCCAACTAGCAGAGCGGCGGAGGCTGGACTCCTGGAGCAGTGGAGCGCTCAGAGCCTTAGGCTTTAGCCCCGCCCTCCATGACAATCATCAATAACTTGTAACAAAATGCTCCCCGAATATCCTCTGCCTTAATCTCTTTTCTTTTTTCGTCTCACATACAAGTTAACGCTTCCCAGATCAAAGGTTAATGCGGCGGAGGCTGGACTCCTAGAGCGGTGGAGCGCTCAGAGCCTCAGGCTTCAACGCGGCTGCGCGTTCTCTCTCTCAGTGTCTCGCTGATACTATTGATAACTCTGATGATTGATAACTCTCGAGTCTCAGTATTGCGCGATCAGAGTCTCATACTCTATCACTCTCAGACGATCTGTCAACAGTCAGGTAACAGTAGATGTCTCGGAGACTCAGAGTCTCCGACTCTCAACGTCCGAAACTTGGACTCTCTCGAGTCTCCCTCCTCGGAGGTTTGGCCGCAGGGCCGCATTCAATCTATTGATATTTGTACAATACTACAATATCTTTTAATATAAATATTATAATATAAAAAATAAACTTAAAGTATGAAATATTATTATATTAATATGACATTATGTGTTATATATATATTTATATATATATATATACTAGTTGTGAATGCCCGTCGTTGATGGGCAATGGCGGCCGATTTAGTGACGGCCGATGATTTGAAAATTCAGTATCTCGTTGACGGGCGAGCAACAATGATTTAGGAAGAAAGTCTATGGCCGTTGATGGGTGGCCGATGTATGTGTGTGTATGTACGTGGTTGTCCATTCGAGTCTAGAAAAAATTCAAGTCTTGAGAAAAATTTGAGTCATCGAGAATTTCGAGTCGTGAGAAAAATCGAGTCTTGGAAAAAATTCGAGAAAAATTTCGAGATTTGGAAAAAAATCGAGTCATCAAGTAATTCGTGTCATCAAATTCGAGTCATCAAATAATTCGTGTCTTTACAAAACTTCGAGTCATTCTAGAAATTCGAGTCGTTCTAAAAATTTGAGTCATTGAAAAATTCGAGTTTTCCAAAAAATTTCATAAGCAATGCACACTCATAGATTTCATAGATTCCATTTTGGCTCATGTAGGAGGTGTAAAAAGTTTTGAGTTCTTGCGCACAATCGACGGTGAGTTGTCTTTGTCGTTCAGAGATGCTTGCAAGCATAGACTTCTTATCAAAGACGCGATGGAATGGAGTAATTGCTTGCTGGAGGCAGTGTCATGGGGGACTCTGTCACAACTTCGGCTCATGTTTACTGTATTTCTTTGTGAACAACCAGACACTATGCGAAGTCGAATATCCTTTGTGAAGTTTTCTCGCATGATTCGAGCAACATTCTTAACACGTTGCGCAAATGGATTCACATCCATCATCATGCTTTGCAAAAGGGAGAGAACGTCACGCCTAAGATTGGAATTCAGAGATAATCTCTGATCTAATTGCAAATCATCACCATCGATGATGTAGATCTGCGAAAATGAAGGTCTATCTAAAGGCAACAAACCACCAATATGATGATACAACCGGTCAGACACTCTAAATGTATACGCGCCGCCTACGGAGTTGGTAGTGGATCTATCTAGATTCACCCCAAGAGATGCAAAGGCCAAGGAGTTATTATAACTCCAAACGTGTTTTCTAAAATGAGCTCCCACGTCATCAGAAGACGTGTACAAATTAAGGAGATAAAGAGGCGGTGATGGCATCAAAGTCAAACGCACCTTGCCTTTTATGCAACAGAAAGAGCTATTTTTTTCTGCTTTCCATCTTAGGGCCGAACAATGATCGCACACAAATTCCATCTCTCCAAGATCATGGCATGCTAGTGTTTGAAGCGATCTAGCTACTTCAAAATGACCCCGTCTAGAGTGTGAGACTTCTGTGACTACGGAATTTTGCGAAGACAAAAGCAAGGTCCGATGTCTTCGCTTAGCTTGGTACCTGCAATTCAACCTTCTACTCCTAGTAGATCTGGATTATACTTCTAGAGTCCTATATGATGGGTGATTACGCACATGTTTGGGTGTAACAAACACTGTTGTCGTAGAGTCTACCCCCTCCATAACATCAATATTGGAAATCGAATCCAATGTAACGTGCGTAATCGATCCTACACCCAATATATCAGTCTCTCTTCTGATATCGTCATGGGACGTCAAATGTGTATCCTCTTCCTCTTCCTGAATGGTAAATTGCAAAGCCCTAGCTTTACGTTTTGCCATATACCTACGACGAATCCTCCTCTTTCTCTCACTTCTGGATTCCACTTCAGGAGTCAAATATGAAAGATTACTATGAACATGTTGGGGGATAACCAACTCTACCCTCTCCGCTACTACCCCTATCTCAGATGACCTAAACTGGGTGGATGGACTCCTACAGTCTGATGAAAATGCACTACTTCCAACAAACTCTACAGCAAGACGTTGAGGTGATGGTACCATGACATGATGTAATGTCAACGGATGATAGCTATGCGGAGGCACGTCTACAACCAAACTGGCTTCGCTACTCCCGATGTGCTCTACTGCACCACTGCTAAGTGATTGTACACTGGCATCTAACGTCAATGTACCATCGCTACGTAGGGACACACCTGCAGTGCCTATACTACATGCTGGCAAAGCCCTACTCTTGGCTTGTCTCCTATGGGCCAATCTCTTCCTTCCGGCGGATGTGCTTTCAGAAATCGAAGTTCTATATGAAATATTGTTTCGTACAAACTCCGGAGTAACTACTTGTTGGTTGGGGTTTTCAAACATGATATTCACAACCTTTGTTCATTTATCCTCCAAGTCAAAGTTAAGACGGATTTCGTCAGAATCAATCAAACAATAGCGACCCGAGAGAGAGAGAGAGAGAGAGAGAGAGAGAGAGAGAGAGAGAGAGAGAGAGAGAGAGAGAGAGAGAGAGAGAGAGAGAGAGAGAGATGGCCATGGATGCCAATCAAAAATAGTAAACATGACACTCTATATTAAGCAGACATCCTACTATATTTTAAATTGTAATTTATCACTTTTGAGCATAAAGAAGGATTATGACTCAAATTTTATGTTAAAAATAGTCTTCTTTGGCTTGTACTGGTGGTTTCAGGCGGATGTGCATTCTATATGAAACAATGTTTCGTACAAACTCCGAAGTAACTACTTGCTGGTTGGTGTTTGAGAGACAGAATAATGATTTAAACTTGTATTAAGAGAGTGAGAGATAGAATAATGATTTGAGGATCCAAAATCAATGTTTCAGAATATGTACAATCACATAAAGTTTGGTTAGCCTGATTATGGGTCACGTTATAAAATCACTTTAAGCTAATCATCCATATAATAAATGCAAAGAACTCAAAAAATAGAGCAATATTGTTTTCTACATCACTTGAATCAAAGCTCATACTTAGAAGATATTTAACTTGAAAGAGAGTTAAGAAATTTCGTAGAAGGCGTAAAACGTCATCTAACTGAATAGGATCTTTAAAAATCTCAGTCAAATCTAGTGACCAGGTCTCAGCTCCCTCTACCAGCACAAGCCAGGCACAATGCCTAGCACGTGTTGGTAGCCCCGAGACCGATCAGTCTATGTATGAATGTAACCTCTTCCAAATCTAATAAAGTTGATCCTTGGGGATGATTACCATTTTGGTTTCGCCTCCGAGACTGGTCCAAGTAGAAGGACCCTTACTACAACCTTTTTGCGTCGCTGGCGCCTAAGGGTCCCTGTCATCGACGTGGGGCTTGCCGCTATGCCAATTGGTCGGTTTGGCGACCACTATGCCTTGGGTTTCATGTGTGGCTTGTCTTTGCCTTTGGTTACCTTTTGGGGACGGATTTTGAGTTGGCTTTCGGGTTGGTTGGGATTCCAGTTTTCTTAAGTCTGAATGGTTAAGCTTGTTACGTTTCTGAGTTGGCTTTTACGTAAGTGCATGATGGATGAATGTTAGACTTAAGCGCGTGTTGGGGAAACTGCTCAAGTCCCAGCGCCCTTTGAGGCGCCGGCACAACATGTGGTATCAGAGCCGACTGGCCGGTCAGCTACGCAAGTCTCACAGGGATGGCCACGTTTTGGGATTTGTCAGGACAACCGTTGCGCAAGGTGCTGCCCACAGTGTAAGCACGGGTGCGTCCACGGTCGGGGTGGTCGGCAGAACGAGGGACTTGATGAGTCAAAGTGCTGCCCTCGAGGTGTAAGCACGGTCAGTTCTCGCGGTTCAGGCCTGGCGTTGTCTGCACGTAGGACGGATGAGGCAAAGTGCTGCCTAGGTAGGTGAAAGCACGGTCTGTACCTTGTGGGGTGCGGGGCGACATATTCGAACTGTACGGGTTAACCATTGATACAGAGATGTTGTTCGAATTCGGGTGTAAAGCACGGGTGGTTAGCTGCCGGTGCGAGATAGCTGCCGATCGTTTAGTTATAAGGGCTATCAACCAAAAAGTGGTGGGGCGTGACTGAGGCAATGTGTTGCTTAATGGTGAAAGCACGGATGGTTGGATGGATGTTTCCCCGTGGGCTAATTCTGTGATAGATTTGTGTGGGCGCGGCTAGGCAAAGATCCTACATCCGGTCTCAAGGGGAATGTGACTTGAGAGGGATCCTCTGTTTAGCTTTGGTTGGTATGTTCGTTTGTGGTGTGCTTGCCTAGACCTGAATTATCCCTGACTACTTGTTTTGATCCAGGTGATCTGATCTAGTTGGGAGTTGTGAGAGGAGCTTACATTTATGAGTGGACGACACACAAGTATGGAAAGGAACTTCCATGGGGCAACCCCCAAGATTGGTTCAAGATTGTTATTCTTATCAGGAAAGATCGCGGGGAGGAAGTCAGATTTCATGATCGACTCCGGAGCTTCACATAACTATATCTCAAGGAGCGTAGTGGAACAATTCAGCTTGCCGACCAGGAATGTTACATCTACTCTCAAGGTAGAAACAGCGAAGGGAGCACCAGATGCAGACAAAGCGACATTGAACATCCCGGTGCAGATTGAAAGATGGAAGGCTAAACTTAGCTTTGTGATTTTAGAGATGGATGCCTTCGATGTGATTTTGGGCCTCCCTTGGTTAAATGAACAGTGTATAGCAGTTTTGGGTAGGAGTTCAAACTTGGTCCTCTTGGATTATAAGGGACAAATTTGCGTGACAAAAGCCCTGCCCGGAGGAAATGCTAAGGATACCGATATTGAACAAAATCTAGTTGCAGCATTAGAGATGAAAAGAATGGCGAAAGGGAAAAGGTCAAAGTGCTTTCTTTGCATCTGCTGAGAAGTCCCAGAAGGGAAAAGCGTGCGACAAAAAAACTTGCCAAAAGAAGTGGCAGATCTGCTAGAAGAATTTAGCGATGTGTTCCCGGAGGAACTCCCAGCTAAGCTACCTCCTCGAAGACCAGTGGACCATAAAATTGAGTTGGTACCAGGAACAGAGCCAACTTCACGAGCACCCTACAGAATGTCACAAGAGGAGTTGGCGGAACTGAAACGACAACTTGGTGAATTGATAGACAAAGGTTTTATTAGACTTAGCGCTTCACCTTTTGGAACCCCAGTGTTGTTCGTGGAAAAGGCGGACAAAACTCTTCGAATGTGTGTGGATTATCGCATGCTTAACAAGAGTACTATCAAGAACAAGTACCCCATGCCTAGAATTGATGACCTATTCGACCAACTCAAACATGCCAAACACTTTGGCTGAATAGATCTCAGATCTGGATATCATCAAATTCGAATAGCTAAAGGTGATGAGCACAAAACGGTGTTTCGAACGCGGTACGGGAGTCACGAGTTCCTGGTGATGCCATTCGGTCTAACAAACGCACCAGCCACTTTTTGCACGTTGATGAACAATATATTTCAAGACTGCCTAGATGAATTTGTCATTGTGTACATCGATGACATATTAGTATTTAGCCGGAACCTTAAAGATCATATTAAACATTTAAGGACAGTTCTCCAACGACTGAGGAGGAACTGCTTGTTCGCGAAACGAGAGAAATGTGAGTTTGTGGTGGAGGAAGTTGACTTCCTTGGACATGTTATAGGCCACGGACGGATTCGAATGGATCCTAAGAAGATCAAGGCTATCTTGGATTGGCTAGCACCTAAAACTGTTCATGGCATCAAATCCTTTGTGGGCTTATGTAACTTTTACAGGAGATTCATTGAGGCATTTAGCAAAATTGTGGCACCACTGTTGGAGCAGACCAAGACTCATCTGAAGATGACATGGACACCGGAATGTGAAGCAGCGTTCAAGGAACTAAAACGACGGATCACTCAAGAACCCATCCTTGCCTTACCGGACTTTAGCAAACCTTTTGAAATACATACAGACGTGTCAAACTTTGCTATTGGGGCTGTGCTAATGCAAGACGGAAAACCTGTTGCATATTTTTCAAAGAAATTGAGTGACGTAGAGCGACGATGGCCAACTCATGAAAAAGAAATGGTCGCAGTAGTTCAATCAGTGGAGCATTGGAGACATTATGTGGCAGGAAAACCCTTTAAGGCGTTCACTGTTAATGTATCACTCAAGTACTTCTCATCCCAAGGTATGCTCACGCCAAAGCAAATGCGATGGCAAAGCTTTCTCTCAAAATTCAATATAGACATTTTACACACGGCGGGAAAGAACAATGTGGTGGCAGACGCACTAAGTAGATAGGAACACTTGATGGCAACAGTGACAACTCAGGTGACTGGCCTATTCCAAGAAATCAGGGAGAATTATGGTGTAGATGCGTTGGCGAAGGACTTAATGATCGAATTCCAGCTGGGAAAGCCTCATAAACATTTCACTTGGAAAGATCAAATGGTTGTTTATAAACAACGCAGAGTATATGTCCCAGACAACATCAATCTGAGAAAGAAAGTCTTGCGAGAACATCATGACGTACTAGTCGCCGGGCATCCAGGGGTGAATCGCATGTATGAACTTCTCAAAAGAGGCTTCTATTGGCCAAGTATGTGGGCAGACGTTGAATCCTATGTGCAAACATGCCCGACATTTCAACAAGTGAAGGTGGAACCGCTAGCTCTAGCTGGACTACTCCAACCATTACCGGTACCAGCATACCCATGGGATTCGGTGAGCATGGATTTTATTGTTCAACTACCATCGTGCCAAGGCTTCGACTCAATTTATGTGGTGGTTGACCGGTTTTCAAAGCAAGTTCATCTAGTACCAACTAAAAGTTCAGTGACAGATGAAGAAGTGGCAAGGTTATTTTTCAAATGTATTTTCAAATACCACGGCCTGCCTAGAACAATTATTTCTGACCGAGACACCAAGTTCGTCGGAAAGTTTTGGACTTGTCTATTTCGCCTCGTGGGAACCGGACTGAATTTCATTACTGCATATCACCCTCAGACAGATGGGCAAACAGAGCGAGTCAATCGACAGATTGAACAATATTTACGAAATTATGTCGCTTGGGACCAATCCGATTGGGTCAACTACTTGGATATTCTCGAGTTTGCACATAACAACTAAGTGAACAGATCTACTGGAAGGGCACCCTTCAAGATAAGCAATGGTCGGCTACCAATTGTTCCAAGCTCTTTTCTTACAGGCGTGCAGGAAATACCAGTACCCACTGTAGAGGAATTCATCAATGAGTGGCACACAAAGCTGACATAGGTGAAGGCATTTTTAGAGCAGTCACAAAGGAGTATGGCAGCTGACGTAAACCCACATCGACGAGAACTGGAATTTGAGGAAGGTGATCAAGTATGGCTGAACACAAAGAACATTGCGTTACCAAAAGGTTTTTCTCATAAGTTCGCTCGACCTTATGCGGGACCATATTATGTCACCAAAAAGATCAACCCAGTGGCTTACCGATTAGCGCTGCCATCCAGCTTGGATATACACAATGTGTTTTATATCTCATTACTCAAACGGTACAAACCAGATGAGCGATTTGATCGGCAACACGAACTCCGTCACCCACCAACGACACTTGATGATACGAAGAGGCAGCTTGTACCAGAACAAATATTGATACATAGAAAGCGAACTGACATTCAACGTGAATATCTAGTAAAGTGGCTACGGGCTCCACTTATTGAGGCTTCTTGGGAGTACGAAGACAAACTTAAGGAGGGAGCCCCTGAAGTACTAGCAGATTATCTGCAGAAGAACCAACGCAATAGCCGTTTTCCCAGATCGGCACACAAAGCACTACCTGGCGGCATGCCTCCTACATAAACATTCATGGCCATTTTGAAGTTCAAGGAACTTCCCGGTATTTTTCTTAAGTTTGCCAATAAATCACTTGCAGCTTTACACAGATTTTACGTAAGTGAACTTTATCTACACTTTTCCTGTGCTACTGCCAATGTATTTTGTAGTTCAAAGTTGTTAAGGCCGGTGAATTAAGCCCGTGCCATACGTCCTAGGTCTAGTTTGGCCTTGATGAGGACATCAGCTTTTTCAAACGAGGGGAGGATGTTGTAAAGCTGACTCAGGTGCACCCAGCGTGCCCTGTAAGACTCTAAGGGGTGACACTCCCTAAGGTCCCAGAGCAAGTTAGAACGTCAAGGACTGAGCCTCCGACCTGTGGTGAGCCAGTCAAGTAGTCACAAGTCATGAGCTAGCTCTGGAGCTCGAGTCATGGCCCAGGAAGCAAGTTGATTCTGCCACCGGAACGGCTCCCGGGACCCATGTCCGGGAGCCAGACTGATTCTGCCAAGTTGCCAGGCTTAATCAGCAAAATAAAAACTAAATCCCAAAAAGCGTGCTTTACCAGAAAGCACAATGTTTCAGAACAGAGGGGGTGCGCCGAATCACAGCAGAACTATAGGGGGAGTCCGGCAGACCGAAACTTGGGCAGCTCAACCAGCACCAGGAATCTAGTCGCCAGGTCTCAGCTCCCTCTACCAGCACGAGCCAAGCACAATGCCCAGCACGTGTTGGTAGCCCCGAGACCGGTTAGTCTATGTATGAATGTAACCTCTTCCAAATCTAATAAAGTTGATCCTTGGGGATGATTACCATTTCGGTTTCGCCTCCGGGACTGGTCCAAGTGGAAGGACCCTTAGTACAACCTTTTTGCGTCGCTGGCGCCTAAGGGTCTCTGTCATCGACATGGGGCTTGCCACTATGCCAATTGGTCAGTTTGGAGACCACTATGCCTTGGGTTTCATGTGTGGCTTGTCTTTGCCTTTGGTTACCTTTTGGGGACGGATTCTGAGTTGGCTTTCGGGTTGGTTGGGATTCCAGTTTTCTTAAGTATGAATGGTTAAGCTTGTTACGTTTCTCAGTTGGCTTTTATGTAAGTGCATGATGGATGAATGTTAGACTTAAGCGCGTGTTGGGGAAACCGCTCAAGTCCCAGCGCCCTTTGAGGCGCCGGCGCAACACATTGGAAAATAGGACATAGGCTCTAGGTGTGACATGAGACATTGGAAAACTTAGGACATAGGCTCTAGGTGTGACATAGGGTTCTAGACTTAGTTAACACCACCATTACACACTCTCTCTAAAATATATTTATATATATAGATTAATTGTAAAGTCCTATACTCTTAGTCCTATGTTTTATATTTTTGGCATTATGTAAAAAAGGCCCTAAAAACCCCAACGTTTTATAAAACTTATCTTAAAATCTTCTATGCCACCAAAAAACTAGGAGCATTTACTCTTATGCTTACAAAATGTTTCACGCAAATTGAAGTGTAAAAACTATCAAAACCATCTAAAAACCTGCATATTATTGAAGCAACCAGTTTTTAAGACTTTGGAATCCTGTGCATTTTAGCACATGTCGATTTTTGAAAAAAGTTATCGGTTCCATTCTCAAGGAATGCCTGCTTTCCCCAACGCTGGTTGTTTCTCTTCACTTGACGCTCTAGTTGGCCATTCGAAATCCACACCTGTGTCTGGCTATGAAGGTATGTGAGCACAAGCGGAGGCTTGTGTTTGTCCCTAGTCTGAACCCATATCACTTTTCTATTGTTGAGAGTCTCCGGCTACTGCCACGCCGTCATCTGTTATTCGCTGAACACTGGCAGGAGCAAGCCTAGTCCATCTTTTCTCATCAACTATTGCCAGTGGACGATTTTGTTTTCACGTTGTACCTGGGCCGCCTCTTATGTGCTTAGTACTCCAAATTAGTCAAACAAAATTGATATGTGGGCTCTCATGGGATGTGTTTCTCTCTCTTCTTCATGCTCTATACGAACTGATTATATAAACTTTTACTTAATGTAGCTTCTTGTCTTGCAACATCTCATGAATCATATTAAATAAATCCATAACAAACATGTTGTTCGTCTGAATTCTAAAAAAGTAGTTTGGTTCATTCGTCTGCATAATCTGGCAAGATTAATGCCATTCTTACATGATGAAAGCTTGTGTTCTTGGTCCTTGAAAATGGCAACATTACTAAAATACTGCTCCAGAGATATCTTAGTGTGTTTTGACTCATGATTCTGCTCAGTAACTTTCATACTTTCATAGCAGCAGTGAAAACTTCCCCCGTGAAACAACAGTGAAAACATCCCCCATGATTTTCACGCTTTGTCCGCTCACAATAGTGGGATTTTGATGTTATTCACTGAAAGATTATTGATGAATATCCTAGTCGCTTGCTTGGTGATTTGTTCGATCTCAAATTCTACCAAAGCCGTCAAACCTCACTTTCCGGAACTGGACAAATGGATTGGATAGTCATTTTGGCACTGGTTTTTCAATCAAATACATGAGGATTTGAAGAAGCTGACGGTGATTTCGCCATAATTATTTGCTGGCGTACTTACTACTGGAGCGGAAGAAAGCACGTGAATAGCTCCAGACTCAACTGTGAGAGCAAGAAGATTTTGTTAAAAATCTGCTTTAAGTGCGCAAAGTAGTTTTATTTCTCAGGGGTGGTGGCTTTAATAACGCTGTGCCTTGCTTGGAAATGCCATGAAGTAAGCCTTAAGGAACCCACCACGTGAGTGGCTATGTCACATTTTCTCCTCAGATGGAGTCGCACCGTGAAAACGTTTGACATCGCCCTGTAGCTATGGGTACGATAGATGAAGTGGCACATTGTCATTCTCATAACTTCTTGTACCTGGCTTTTCGTACTGAGACTCTACTGACTCATAAGAGCGTCTCCTAGATGACCACCCATAAAGATTTTTTAGCTTCCATAAAGGACTATAGGCTTATAGGCTTATAGTTAAATTTGTGAAGTTCAAACTTATGCAACACCTTATAGAACACATGTACAATATTGTCTGCTATGCCCAATAAACCTTGAACCAACGAATTAACATTGCCCAACATTACGTGGGGGTAAGGACCGGCTCTGAGGCCCTTCTGCCTTGCACCTTCCGCCCGGAATGTGCATGTAAAAAATACATGCACATTCTACTCAAGCAATCATTCTACGTAGTATGGGCACATCAACTAATTTCGACGGACAACACTATCGAGTTGACAACAGTAACTTTAAGACCAATTGCAACTTATTATTGCATGTGAAAGCAGTCAGCATAATTATGGCTGAGGGCATGCCGCACTAATCAAGAGTAGAATCACGCAATTGACTATGAAGATCCCCAAGAAAATATGATATTAATAATGTTACTATGTATGTAAAACAGTGGAAAGCTATTTTTCTAAACCTTTTTTCAACCTAACACAAAACGTATCACTACAAAAATTTGTAGGCTTTTTAGGAACTCATGTGACATGGGCCAACTGATTCTATAGGAAAAAGCTTAAAAAAAATTCTTTCAAGAAGGTTCAAATTTTTATACAAAGATTAATGATGCATTTATCCTTTTTCATTAGGATTTTGATTGATTCAAACTTTGGCTTAGTGTTTGGAAAAGTCGAGAAAGTATAAAAATGGAGTCGACATCATTTTCCATAAACCAACTTTATACAAAAACTTACAGTAAGTTGACTTTTAAAAACTCGACAACTTTTTTTAAATGCCAATTTTTTTTTTTGGTTTATTGTTTTTAAATGTAGGAAATCTATGTGTAGTAAAGTAGGTAGATCCATACAAAGTTTACATATACGTAGTTCTAGTAGGTGAATCAAATGATATATTAATGTAAATTTGTAATATTTTGACCAAGCAAATTTAAATGTTCAAAAGTCAAGATTTAAAAAAAAAAAAACTGACAAAATTTAAAAAACACATAAAATTAGGGTGATGCAATAATCAATATGAAAATTTTAAAATAGTACATTTTGATATATATTAGAATTTAATAATCATTTGTAAAATGGCTTGCACTTTGTTAAAACTTTGTTATGGGCCACTCAAAATTTATTTAAAGCCTAGAGCCAAACTTATTATCTCTAAAATCTTAAACCAACTAATCTATATGAAAATGAAAACCTACAAAATAAAATTTGATAGGCTCATAACCTATAAGGGCTCAAACATGTAGGTTATGAGAACCTACAAAGATTTTCTTAGTAGGTGAATTAAGAATTTGGTAGGCCCTTTTCGAGATATTATAGCAATGATGTAAAATGAATTCTGGATTCACGCAATATGCGATGTTACATGTAGCCCAAGTTTTGTAAATCCATGATCAATCTTCTAAACTATGTTTCTCTTCCCATTTGATATAACAGTCTATAGTGTCTGCATCCATGAACCGTAATCTATGTATTTTTCAATAGATTGGTCCCTGATCCTCTTCATTGGTGTGATAAATTAATTCGGTATGCTATATCCATAGCATTTGTGAGCAATGATATCGAACACATGGCATCACCCAACTGGTTAAGAAGAGGTAGATTCTAAGCCATAGTAACTATATTTCATCTGGACCGTCCATTTCCAAATGCCACGTCATGTATCGTTCCGGATGGTGCACTACAGCCTAATTGTAGCTAGATTTGCCGCCTCACGACTCATCTGATTCTAGCTAGTAGGATAAGTCAACTTTGACTCTATGGGCATATCTTGCTCCTATTGGTGGATCTACATGATGTGGAACTCCCCACACGTGTGAAGACCTACTGTACTAGTATATAGGTCATCCTTGTACTTGATCTATAAAGAGATCACCAATCCTAATGAAACGTTGATGAGACATTTCCATTCTATGCAATTTGCTTGAGATTGCCACATTAGAATTGTGATTTTATGCTTGGAATGTTATCATAAGTTATTGTACTTTGCTCTCTGGTCACAGTCCGTACAATGATTGTTTTCCACACGTGTGAGGCCTCCCTTGATAGATTTTTGCTATTACATTCATTGATCTTGCTAAATAGTCAGTGAATTGCTCTAGTTCAAGATCTAGTCATGGTATCAGAGCTTGGTACCATAGGAATGTAATGATCCATTAAACATTGAAAATCATTGACAAATTATTGTTTTTGATCTAATCTTGTGTGAGCGAGCTCTAAGAGAGTGGTGGCTTCAATTTTTTTGGTCAAAATCGATTTGTCAGCTGCAGGTGTACTGTCCACATGTGTGAGGCCATACAAGCAGCTGTCAAAACAAGTTCCATAATTTTTTGGTCCAAAATCTTGCATACTAATCCAAATTTCATATTTTTTGTTGCATTGTCTAGATCTAGGTTCAATCTATCAAATGATTATGATCAAATGGAGGTTTGAATCATTGAAGCATTTCATTTGAAGCATTAAATTAGATCATTAAGGCTGATTATTTAGATCTTAAGAGTGTGAAGTGATATCAAGCAAAAAAGTGCTAGAATAAAATTTTTGAGAGTGTGTTTTGCTAGGAATTTTGAGTGGATCTATTACACCACCATTCAAGCTTGGGCTAGTTTGATAGGGACAAGACTAGAAGCTTCTTAGTGAACTAGAATTCTATCTTAGATCATTCATATTCAGAGATCTTTGTGCATTTCAAAGAGCAAACCAATCATAATGTCTTCCATGGGTGAATTTTTGTTAGAATCTTGTGAGAGACTAACATCCACAAATTATTCCATATGGAAAGTGAGGATGGAATCACTATTTGTGATCCATGACCTCTATGGCATTGTTCTTGGAGTTGAGTAAGAACCTCAAGGAGCTCACGAACAATTGAAATACAAGAAGAGGGCTAGATTAGCCTTGCATTGCTTAGAGATGAATGTAAGCAATGACCTCTTGAAAGAGGTAGCATATAGACAAGAAATGATGGTGAAGGCATAAGAAAAGTTAAATTTGCATTGTCTAGTGAATTCAAGATGGTAGATCTAGGACTTCTTAAGTTCATATTTGGAATAGAAGTTTTTAGTGATTTCACTTTTATAAGTCAATCAAAGTATGCTACTTCCATTCTTGAAAAGTTTGGCATGAAAGATTGTAAAGGGATTGACACCCCTATGGAGCATGTTGTTAAAGTTTCTAATGATGGTGATGAAGCATCTTTTGAGGACATCACACCCTTTAGAAAGCCTATAGGCTCCGTAATCTATTTGACAATCACTAGACCAGATTTTTGAAGAAACAAAACGTTTCTGTTTCCAAAGCTTTGCTAGATTTCAGTCCTCAGTTTGACAAAAAGACATGAAGCGAAAATGTTCATGAACATCTTGACAAAAAGACACGAACGTGAAATATTCGCGAAAGAAAAATGTTCATGATACTACAGGAGAAAGTCAGATGATGCGAAAGTCAAACGACTCGAAGCGACGAAATTCTTCACGACACTTTTTCAACCTTCACGCTCCAAAGGATCAGGAAGATCATACAAGTACTATGAAGTACAAAAATCCTGATATGATATGATGATGTCAGCGGAAGAGCATTAGGACGTGCCTAACCCACCTCTCTTGTAATCCATGATTAGTTATAGATTTTTTAATCTATCTGATCAGATATGCTCCTCTGAATGTATGCAATTACTAGATGTATAAAATACATACAGTAGCAAATAGGAAAACATACAAAATAGAAGTCTGCCTATGAGCGAGACAATTTTGTAAGCGGATCTACAGAAATCCAAGGAGTCCGCCAGTAAACGAGACGCTACTTGTGAGAGAACACTATTGTCTCTCATGCCAATGCGCTCCATGGATCTGTCATACAACGCTCAAAATCAGGAGGATCAATAGATGATACTGTAGCTATTACGCACATATCACTCTCAATTTTTGTCTGATCTTGAATGAATTATTGTTTGCTATCGCCTGTGTATCTCATTCATTTGTTTTATCAATTCTGCACACTGGTTCAGTTTTGTTGAATGATGTATTAATCTATAACGTAGATCGGCAATGTCTGTCTATTTTTTGGAGGATTGTAGGAATGATATAGCAGGCAGTGACCAGCAATCATATCTGAAATCCATCCGAATTTATTTCGTTCACGATTAATTTAATTTTGCTTCAACAATGTCAATATCAGAGCTCGTTCAAGTTTCGTTTTGTTTTGTTTCATTTTGTTACAGAGCCTGATTGATATTTGCAATTCTTGTTCAATTTTTTGCTTCAGTGGTATCAGAGCCACCTGTCATAGTCTGCCATAGCCGCAAAGCTATCAGATCCAGGAGGCTAAGCATTCAAACAAAGAACCATCAACAAGTGAGGACACAATTTACAGCAATGGCTTCAATAAGCAGCATACAATCCAAGATCTGTACAGTCCTCGATTTATTAGGATCTAACTTCCTAGCATGGAAGGTTAAGACCTCACTGATACAAAAGGGAGAAGGATTATTTTCCTGGGTTGATAGCACCGAGGAGATGCCTACAACTACAGACAAGAAGCTACGCAAATGGAGGGAGAAGAATGACAAGGCAGTAGCCGTGTTATCTTCATCCATCGAGAATAGCCTAACTCTTGACTTGGCACAATCTCTAAAGCAAAAGAGATGTGAGATACATTCCTCACAAGATTTCAGATGAAATCATGCATTTAGATCATGCTGCTCGAAGATCAGTTGACAAACCTGTAGTGGGATGGTAAAGACCTCACTTCTTTATTAGGAAGATGAAAGATCTATTCCTTTCACTACACAATTCTAGAGTGAAAAATGCAGTATCAACAGAGAAGCAGCTCACTTATCTGTTGAGAGCTTTACCAAGATCCTTCCAGACAACTAGAACACTGCTAGCAAAAGATCCTACTATGACACTCGAAAAGGCTATTGTCGAAATTCAAGAAGAACTCGAAGCTCAAGAGCACCTTGATCACAAGCATGCTTCTGACCAAGCCCTCTACAACAACAAAGAAAAGACAAAGAAGCAATTCAAGCCTAAGAGGGAGTCAGATCAAAGGCAGGATCGAGGTCAGCAAACAGAAGGAGCCAGGAAAGGCGAATGAAAAGCCAAAGGAAGGTTGAAACAACAGAGTGGAGACAAGAAGACATTCATGAGATGCAAACGCGGAGGACATACTGTCGATTCATGTTGGCTAAATCCAAAAATTGAGTGTATCCACTATCATAAGAAGGGTCATGCAGCCATGGACTGCCGCTAGAACCCAAGAAACAAATCACCTCAAAGTAGACAGGAGAACAACAATAGTTCGTCCTATGTCGAGGAGCCAAAGAGCTCAAAGATGTTGGAGAGAGGGAGATGAACGAGTTGAGAAAGGTGTTGTATGTTAGAAACGAAAAATTGGATCAAAAGGGATAAGACGAACACGAATGAGAAATGAAACACGAACAAGAAACGAACTCGAACAGAAAGTATTCGTGCGCAGCGGAACGAGCTATACGACTCTCTCCGTAAGCATGACTACGCCTATCAGAAGGAACAGAACTTTAGTGATGGAAAACGTAGCCAAACATAATAAATAAAGCGCCAGAAGAATAATTTGTCGTGAATAGCAAGACAAATTATGTGTCGCGAATGATTCGCAAAGAGCTAGACTATACTCGACTGATAATTAGTTGCGAAAGATTCGCGAAAGACAAGACTCAAAGTTAGTTGTCTATTACCAGAAAGAGCAACTAGAAAGATCAGATAGAATGAATAATAAGCATGTCTCCTGTTGTGTTTTCCTATCCTCATCTTAGGCGTTTTCCCTAGTGGTCTTTACAATCCTACTCTCCTCAGCCACAAGCACATTATGTAGCTTGTCAATAGTAGGTAGCTTATCTTGAATGACAAAAATTTGGACTAGATTAGAATAATCTTCACTTAGTCCATTTAGAATGACTTGCACAAGTTCATTATCTTGGTTTTCATGTCCAATTGAAGCCAATTCTTTTCTAAAATATTTGATCCTAAGCACATACTCTTGCAAACTCTCTCCACTTCCTTTCATGCTTTGAGGCACTTGATTCCTAAGCATGCGTATTCTTGAAGTGTTATTGGATTCATAAATTCCTTTTAATGAATTCCGATATACAAGATGACACCTCTTTCAAGAGGTCATTGCTCACATTCATCTTGATGCAGTGTAAGGCCAATCTAGCCTCCCTCTTGTATCTAGCTTGCTCTTGTCCACCAAGAGGTTCATCCTCCTCTTCTAGGACAATTTCATAGAGATCATGGAGCACCAAAAGTAATTCCATTCTCACTTTCCAAATGGAATAATTATTGGATGTGATCATCTAATTGGCTTCTAGCAAAAATCTACCCAGAGGATTTTGAAGAACCAACCTTGGAAGATCAAATAATAGAGAGATGTAATGAGATGCAAACATTATGGGATCAATTTTAGACGCCAATCAAATTTCAAGATGAAATGCTTCGAATATTATTTGGAGACATGGGTGGAGCACATGTTGGAAAGAAAAATGATAGCAATAAAAAAACTAGTCTTGGAAGACTTCTAGTGCAACTCCCATCGACATGGGATGGGGACCTTGGTGGAGTCAGGGTTCCAGCATGTTGGAAGCAACTAAACAACATGTACTCTAGGCTAGGTATGACCCAAGTCCAATGCTTCAAGATCTGTGTTGGATTAAAAGATAATCCACATGAGCCAGAATTACTTGAGCCTAGCGAAGAGGATAACTACACCAACAATTTGTTATTCTGCATATGTAGAGAAGATGCTCAAAGGATGAAGAACTCAAGCAAGATTGTTTGTCTTGTTGCATACTTGGATCTGATACTTTGTTAAATTCTCTGATTTTAGGACCTCAATTGGATCTACAATCGATCCACAAGAGGTGTTGGGTTCCACATGTGCGCCCCATGGTAATTCCCAGAAGATGGAAAACCATGTGGGAGCTAGTAATTTGGGCCCTCTCAAACTTTAAATGAATTTTCAAGAGAGAGGCCTTCTAATAATGTGTAAGTTAAGAGGTGGAACCCAAAAGTTTATAGAATGTGGCTCACCACTTGTAGCTATTTGTAGGAGCTTTGCTGACACCACACAAGTGGCAAAGAAGCAAATAAGAAAAGTCACTAGAAGCAAGCCAACTTTTGAATCAGATACCGAATTAGACAACCCACCACCATCAAAGACAAGCAAATTGGTGCCAAGAAAGAAAATAAAAAATGGTCGATTACGAGACAATACCATCACAGTGAAGACAATGATGATGAAGAGGAAGGCAGGTTGCAGACAAGATGAACCAGGTCTAGAAGGACATCACCTGCCAGCTCCTCACAACAGCTACAGCTGATGGATACTCAACAAGCAAAGTCACCATGAATGCAATCACCTGCTGCTAGATCTAGGTTCCAATCACTAGCAAAGTCCATACAAATGATGACATCACTCCCTCATGTACAACAAGTAGTTGATTTTGTGGTAGCAATCCAACAGCAACCACGAGTAACAGATTCAAGGGAGAGAAAAAGAGAGTTAAATCTGTTATCACACAAGCTGGAAAACACACTTGTAGCTGACTCCATTCAAGATGTTGAGGCAAGAAACAATGCTGAGGAGGCACAGGCCATAGAGGATATTCAAGCAGATCAAGGGGAGAACCATAAGGCCGAGGATAAGGCAGAAGGCCCCTCTTCTCCAAAACAAGCATGTTTCATCGATGTACTATGCTCTTGACTACTTTCATGAAGATGAATTTGGAGGAGGTTGAAAAAGCTCAAGAAGAAGTTGCACAGGTTTTCCTGCTAACAACTCTCATCGCCTCCATCACCACCTCCATTACCACCTCTCTCGTTCTCATTATTACAACTACCACCATCTCCACTACCTTTGTGAATACACAACTAACCACTCCGTTACTCATTCATTCCTCCATTCCCCTGTTTTGTTTTCCAAGTTCCCACCATCGATCCCAACTGAGTTCCCCACCCTCCGTGCTTATGACACCTTTCCTGCCATGGGCTCCTCCCACTTACAACCAGTTCCCATTTGCCTTCTCTTTTTTGTACTTGTGTATGAATGTGATTTGTTGGTTCTTCATCTTTAATGTCATTGTGGATTGATTAGTATTAGGTAGATGTGCAGGGCTTAGTGGTAGATCATAGGCACTCAGATCCGATGTTGTTTTGTGATTGGCTCCCTGAGGAGTGTTTCTTACAATTGTTGAGTGATAATTGTAAAAAGCACTTTGTAGGATTCACATGGGATGTAGTTGTTAGTTGTTTTGTTTTGTGGATTAATAGTAGGATAGATTAGTTTCCTTGTGATCAATAGCTTAGATTCTTTTCCAAGAAGATCAGCAGTAGGAATAGGAATAATTTGTAGACTTGTATATCTATGTTCTATAGTTGTATTCAAGATGAGCTTCCATTGTCATTCTAGGATCGAGATCAGGCCGTAGATGTGCTGAACTGACAGGTGGGGCACATTACCACTGTACTATAAGAAGGTTGAGAATCAAGAAGATAGCGAACAAATTCTACCATCCTTGTGATAGGAATCTACTAATAGTAGATGCATAAAGAGGTTATAAAATGATAATTCAATTATTTTAGTGTTATTTTTCTCTCTCTCCTACATGGCGTTTCTTATTTTAGGCCCATATTTTCTCTCATGGTTGTCCTATCGAATTTTGTTGTTGTTTTTAAAAATTCAAATCAAACACCAATGATGTGTATTGTCCATTCACAATATCCATTTATCTTTTCAACATATCTTTAATATCTTGGATACCACCATTCGATCCATAACTAAAGACATGACATTGATACTCAACTAAAATTCTATATGATGTGCAAAGGACATAATTTCGGATGAGGTTCAGTCATTATGAACTTTTAGTACTTTCTTTTGGGTCGACAAATGTACCTGCGACATTTCAACATATGATGACCGATATATTTCATCCCTATATGGGTTAATTTGTAGTCATATTTAAGATGATATTCTCATCTATAGTAGGATCTTAAGGAGCATGTAAGTCATATCAGGGCTATCTTGCAAACTCTCAAAGAAGAGAACTTTTTGTTTGAATTCTTTAAGCATGAGTTGGTATATCTTGGTCATAAGACCACTCCAGAAAGGTTGAACATAGATGAGGATAACATGAAGACAATGCTTGAGTGGCCTATATCGAAAACACATAGGGAGGTAAATCTTTTCTCGATTATACAATTTTGTTTCGTAAGTCGATAGAAGATTATGAACTTCTATCACCATATAAGTGAAATAAAACTTTAGAAGCTCATAGTTCTTCAAGAAATTGAATCATTGCTTACAAATAGTTTCTATATAACTAATAGTCATCAATCCACTATCATTTCATAGGGCCCTTTTGGACTTAGAAAAAGTCTTTTGTTGCCTAAACCCTAAACTCATTAATAGTCCTATGTGATAGTCCACATTCAAGTTGGGCTTATCAAGAGTTAAACTATATTTTGATAGGGTTCAATTAGACTGGGTCTAAAAAACTTAGAAAGAATTATTTAAATGCTTCTAAAAAGTTGAATTCAAATTTCAAATCCACAAGAAGGTTAATTTTTCAACGCTTTTTAAATGTATGTTCATATAAAAAAAAACTTAGAATGAAAAAAAAGAGGCCCAATATTACCTTAAGACCCCATTTTGAAGGAAAGAAAAGCCAGTATGTTCCACTCCCTCAACTCACATTCAAAGCCACTACGTGAAATGTTTTTGGAGGCACAACAACCCTAAGAGTCATTATGGCCCTGTCTGGGCCCACAGTGGCCCAAAGTGTGGGATGAAGGAGCGGGTGCCTCACCACACTGGCTACATAGGGCTGTTTAGCAAGTGGCCCGCCACTCTCCTTCATCAATATCTAATGAGAAGGTGGGGGGACAAGCAAATGAAAGGCTAGAAAATAAGCTTATTATGGATTTAAAATTTGGATCCATTCATTTTAGAAACATTTATATCATGTGTCTTGAGTCTATTGAAATGTGATTTAACTAATTATAAACCCAAGGTGGATTGTCGCATAGGACTATTAGTGAGTTATCTTGATTAGCAAATGTGTAGGCAAGAAAAGAGCTATTTTTCAGTCCAGGAAGGACCTTAATGAGGAATAGTGGATTGACGATTAATAGCTATGTATAAGCTAGTTTAACTCCACGTGCTAGTAAGAAATGATTCAATTTTTTGATGAACTATGAGCTTTCACAATTTCAGTTTGAAATGGTGATAGAAGTTCATAATCTCGTAAATAATCTTAGTTGATTATTAGTGTCATGTCTTCAATCATTTCTCATAGCAAGTTCAAGACGACGTTGAAAGTTGAGGTTCTTGTGACTTATCATAATAATAGGTATGTAGGCTAGTCTTCTTACTATGCAAGAACAATATGGTTAGTTGGCAAAAAATCGACCTGAAGATCCAAGCATAATCATGTTTTATTTTGATCTTTTTTTTGAAGTCAACATCCAAGGTAATATTGGGCCTCCTTCTTCATTCCAAGTCAAGAAAAACATACAAAATGAAGGCTTGAAAAAAAGTACCCAATATTAGATTCATTATTTAGATTTGGAGTGGGGTTAAGATCAATGTTGGCGGGTATTGATATTTTTAATACCAAATTATACGTGTTTTAAAATTTTGATACTAGCCGGGTATGAATATCACCATGTTTGTGAATTGGTGGCTAGTATCAACCGCCTTGAGTATTGTAGGGGTGATACCAGTCGAGTATAAGCTGAGTATCTAATTTTTTTTTCTAAAATTAGACCTTTTATCAAGGGTAGTATACACTGTGATGCGAGGCATCGCCCTTTTAAATGTAAAATGCATATGATTTTAAGGGCCAATACTCTGTTGGTGACCACCCATGTCTTTGGGACCCATAAGTGATATTGATCACATATGTAGATTTTAACATGATATTGATATCATGTTAAAATTAAACTTTTTGTCCCTAACTAGGTCTCGATATGTCCATTGATGGGCTAAAACCAACCTGAGTTGGGTATAAACCCCAATATTATAAAATTAGATAACGGTCGAGCATGTTTTCTGATACCATTGTTAATAACATTGCTCATACGAGCACCTATACACATGCTCAACACTTGTTAAGAGCTTGACATTATTGCCATTAATAAGGAGTTAGAGAAATAGGGTTAGAGTGGCATTTGTGGACAAATTCATTTTTGGTGATTTAATTTTGACCATTGAATGTGCCATGTCATATGTATTAAAATTGTCAAATTCTAGCTTATAGATCAAAGTTGATTTGTATATAACTTGATCCCACACATGTGGAGCCTGTTCCCATGTGTGGATGTAGTCATAAATGCATCTAGATTTAGTTAGATTGAATTTGTCTTGATTGACTCAAGTGTGAAGTTGTAAAAGCTAGTCAAATAGAAAATTGCCACTTGGCACCAATTTTTTGATAAGTCATGCATTCCCATGTGAATGAGACATGGTTCCCATGTGTGAGAGGCTATTCTTATGTGAGGAAAGATCATTAGCTTATCGTAGGAGTAAATTTCGTATTTTTCTAGAAGTTATAAAAATCACCTCAAATCAAGCAAAATCATGGTGAGGCAATGGCACCAGGTTAGGATTCAAAGAGGTGGTTGCTTATCTTTCATTTATTGGTTGATCTAAGATGATTTGCATTCCCTACACGTGCTAGACTTGTTGAGCTAGCATAATAGGTCGAAATGTACTTGATCTATATATATCATCATTGTAAATATTCCAATCTTGATGAGATATCTTGATTTATGAGACAAAAACTTGTTTTTCACTATTTGTGTTGTGATTTCTTGCATTGAATGCTATCAATGAGTAATGTACTATAATCTCTGCTCACTGTCCATACACTGACATTATTCCGCATGTGTGAGGCCGCTCTTGAAGTATATTGATCATTTTTCAAGTTGTTCTTGTTAATCAGATGCAATTTTTTATCTAGATCTAATTCTAGACATCAGATTTGTGATTGATCCATCTAATTGCAATACAAGAAAAGGTGGCAAAAATTGCAAAATTTTTCGCAATTTTTGTCATTTTTTGCCAAAAAAATTGCGGAAAAGGATTCCGCAATTTTTTTGGCAAATCCGCAATTTTGGTTCCGCAATTTTTTTGGCTAATTTTTCGCAATTTTTATGGCTAAATTAACAATAAAAAAATTGCGAAAATCCACCTGCAATTTTTTGACATAATAATTGCGGAATCCGTTTCCACAATTTGTTTGGCTGATATTTTTTGCCAGAAATTTTGGGCAAAAATTGTCAAAAAAATTGCGAAAATTGATTTCCACAATTGTTGTGGCAAAAATTGTAGATATTTTTCTACAATTTTTTGTGCAAAAATTGCGAAAATTTATTTGAATTTTTTTTCAAAATAGTGTCAATTTTTTTTTTTTTTTGTAGAAAATAAATTCGCAATAGAATATAAATTGTGAATTTATTTTTAGCAATTTTTATACACTATTTAAAAAAAATTGAATTTTCGCAATTGTTTTGACAATTTTTGCCAAAAAAATTACGAATAAATACCTACAATTTGTTGGCTAAAATTACAAAAAATATCCCCAACCCTAAACCCTAAACCTCGATAGCAAGTTCTTTACCTCAGATAACGGCCGAGCTAAACATGACTGTCGTGGCGTCGGATCCTTCTCTATAGTTGCACGCTACATGACATACAAAAAAAATTATGAAATTGTTAGAAAACTTATCTCTATCTCTCTAATGAGGTCCATAATTTTTATAAGGCTTTCACAATTTAGAGTATGACATCCCATGCATTGTCTTGTGTCTCAAAGTACATGTGTAATAATTAGACTCTTAGAAATAAGTGAGGTTAAATCTCTTTAATTGTAGATAAAGGCTGAGTTGAACCCAACCGTTGTAGCATTGGATCCTCCTCTACAGCAACATGATGCATGATCAAAACTGAAATAAAGAATATATCTCATTCTCGCTCTCTTTCTCATTTTCTCTTTCTCTTTCTCTCTCTTTGTCTCTTTCCCTCTCCCTCTCTTTATGTAGATAGCTAGGACCATACCAAGTTTCAAAAGAAAGAGATGGAGGTCCAATAGGAATTTGAGGTGTGCTTGAATATAGTCCAATAGAATTTAGAGGTGCATGGATCAATGGTCCAATAGGATTAAGAGGGATACATTTTTTATCATCTTCATCTACATTTGTATAGTCTTTCAGAGTTCTTCCATTTCTTCACTTTGTCTCTCTATCTCCTTCCTCATTTCATCTGCTTGGGAAGAATACTGCATCTCTTTTCTATAGACACTTAGGCCTCTTACTCTCTTTCGTCCCCAACTATTTTCTTCTAAAATCCTCATTACTTTGTCGTCGGGATTTGTTCCTGACATATAATTAATTAAAATTTTCGTTCTACAAAAACAAATGCAAGTTTTGTTGTATGCACACATACCAGTCTCATATTGATGCCTGCATATCCAGCTTGACCAACATTCGACATCTTTTGTTGTTTTGATCTATTGATTTTGTTTTGTTGACTCAATTTCTAAGCAAATTATTGTACACACATCAAGTAAATGAATAATAAGTCAGTAGTAAGATAAATAAATCATGCACTAACTAGAGATGACCAAGCATTCAAGTCAAAATACATAGATAAAACAAAAAAGTGGAATACAACTTGGAAAGTTTTGCCTTTTAAATATTGACGTAGAAGCTGACATCTCTCCTTTTCCATTCACTCAGGACATTTTGGCATTAAATTTTCTGCCTCTACTTTATCAATGTCGTTCTTGAGTCTCTGTCTCAATGAACAAAAATTGGACGACAATTTGTCCTTGAAGTACTGTGATGAAAACTGGCAATCATATTCTGCCTGTGATATGAAATAAAACTCATCAAACTATCTCTCTCTCTCTCTCTCTCACACACACACACACACACACACACACACACACACACACACACACACACACACACACACACACACACACACACACACACACGATCTATACGAGATTCAAATAAAAGTAGAGTAGTACCAACAATGCTTGACGAATTGCCTCGATTTGCACCTTTGGTACATCTCTAATTGTTGGATAATGTAGATCCAACTTGGCCTTCATCAACATGAGCATGCACATCTTATCTATCATTACTTTATCATTGAAGGTGTGCTAAAGGGGATTAGGGAATTGTCTCTTTAAATCATCTATGACCTGACGCTTGTCAGTGATAGGGACAACCCTTCAGTCTCTGAAGATATTCCTATCAAATGTCCCATGACAGAGCTCTGTCATATAAGCTAAGACATCCTTCCCCTTAACATCCTCAATTATAGCCTCTGACGTATCAATGTCATAATATAATATCGGATCGGCTCTAGCAAGTGGGGCGTTGTAACCAGGTGGTGGTGCGTCACGCACGGGTGAGTCATCTCTATATCTAGGCTCCTCAAAATCATCGTCACCTCCACAAGCAAAAAAACAACCACCTTAATTACTCTTACGTGGTGCTGACCTAGCAACGCGAGGTGTGGAGGTCTGAGGAGTGGACCTATGTGGTGAGGGCCTCTATGATGGTATGGGTGAGGGCCTCTGTGATGGTACATGTGAATGTGCACTAGTAGGGGGCCGCTGAGGACTACCCTATTGTGAGGCTACTGTTGTGGGGCTTCTCAGTGATAGGGATTGCCCTCCAGTCTCTAAACATATCCCTATCAAACGCCCCATGACAGAGCTCTCTCATATAAGCTAGGACCTCTTTCCCCTTAACATCCTCAACTATAGCCCCTAACGTATCAATGTCATAGTATAATATCAGACCGACTCTAGCAGGTGGGGCTTCGTAACCTGGTGCGGTGTCATCAGGTGGTGGTGCATCACGCACGGGTGAGTTATCTCTATATCTAGGCTCTTCGAAATCATCGTCACCTCCACAAGCAAAAAAACAACCACCTAAATGACTCTTACGTGGTGCTGACCTAGCAACGCGAGGTGTGGAGGTTTGAGGAATGGACCTATGTGGTGAGGGCCTCTATGATGGTACGAGTGAATGTGCACTAGTGGGGGGCCTCTGAGGACTACCCTGTTGTGAGGCCTCTGGAGAGTCTAACATGGACCTATACTACTGGAGAACAACATCCATTTGTTCTCTCTGCCTAGCAGATGCACTACTTAACCAATTCGTACACTCTTCATGAGACGGAGACCCAAGAGATGGAGGGTTAGACATCTGCATATTAAAAATGAACTACGATTAACATAACAATGATGAATATAAAACATAAAATTAACTATAACCACAAACCTAAACATATACTTTATTATCTTTTTATTCAATTTCTCTCTGATAATCCTTACTTCTGATCCACTGTTTCTAAATCTTTAATTTAAATCTTTTACCCTAAATCTCTTATATCATGTCCTCATGTATACCCTTTCTATAAATCCTTTAATCTAAACTCTAAACACTAAAGCCCTTTTCAACTGTCTTACTTGTTTTCATGATTTTAAAACATTTATCTTTATCAAACTGTAGCATATGCTCTTCACACTATTTTAGAAAGTTTCAATTGAAAGAAAATATCCACAAACAAAGCAACAAGATTTTAATAAAACAAAACAACAATATTTCAACAAAACAAAGAAACAAGATTCATGATAAACAATGCTCACTTTGTCTCCAAAAACTTTGTTTCAAAAGCTTTACCCCAAGAAACTTTACTCCAAACTGAGGATTCTGTGATAAAAGTGAGAAAAGAGAGTGTCAATGAGAGAGAGAGACAGACAGAGACAAAGAGGGAGGGGGAGAGCAAGCTTTACTCCAAGCTTTACTCAAACTACTTTAACTCTAATGAAAGGAAAACAAAAGAGTGTCAATGAGAGAGATAAAAGGATAAAGAGTCATCAAGGTTTTCAAAAAACTTACGCCCTACTCCAAGCTTTACACCCTGTTAAATAGCTTTACTCCTTTTGAGAAGCTTTCTTATGCTCTCTTTGAAAATGTTTACAAGCTCTAAAATAGCTTTACCTTAAGCTTTTGAAAGCTTTTGAAAAGCTTTAACTCTAATGAAAAAAAAAAAAACAAAAGAGTGTCAATGAGAGAGAGAAAAGAACATAAACAACAATAAACACAAATATAACAAAGCAAAAAAAGTAAACTTTTGAATGCTGGCTATGGTGCTTACCTTTGTGTCCAATGATTAACTTTTCGCTCAAGCCTTGGCTATGGTAAGAAGGTAAAGAGGTTTGGCTATGACAAAAGAACATAAAACAACAATAAACACAAATGTATTAAAGAAAAACAAGTAAACTTTTGAATGTTGGCTATGGTGCTCACCTTTTTGTCCAATGCTCCACTTTTTCTCCAAGCCTTGGCTGTGGTGAAAAGGTAGAGAGCTTGGCTGTGACAAAAAAACATAAGAAAGATCAAGCATCATTAGAAGAGCCATAGAGAGCAGCACCATCACTAGGCGCAAAAATATCCTCCTTTTCGCGCTCAAAAATTGAAAATCGAAATGAAAAGAAACCGCGACGCGCCAAGCAATTCGGCTTCCGATAATCGACGCTATGGTCGAACAACGTCGACCATAGCGTTGATAACCAGAACTTAGTAGACGCTATGGTCGACACTGCTAGCGTCGACCATAGCGTCGATTACCAGAACTTAGTAGATGCTATGGTTGACGCTGCTTACCAAGTTCTGGTAATCGACGCTATGGTCGACGCTAGCCAAAAAATTGCAGTAATTTTTTTCTGCAATTCTTGCCGTGATGACAAAAATTGCGGAAGTTTTTGTCCGCAATTTGCAATAATTTTTGCAATTTATGCCATGTCTAAAAATTGCAAAATTTTTTTCTACAGTTTTGTCTGCGATTCCTACCACGACGGGAGGAATTGCGGAAAACTTTTTGCAATTTTTTCTGCAATTTCAGCCACGGAAAGTTTTTCGCAATTTTTGCCATGGCCTAAAAACTGCAAAAAAAAAAATCCGCAATTTTGTCTGCAATTTCTACCATGATGAGAAAAATTGCAGAAAACTTTCTACAGGTTTTTTTGCAATTTCTGTCGTTGAAACATTTTTCGCAATTTCTGCCATGGCCTAAAAATTGCAAAAATTTGTTTCCACAGTTTTGTTTGCAATTTTTACCATGACGAGAGAAATTGCGAAAATTTTTATTCAATGTTTTCTACAATTTCTTCCGCAAAAACATTTTTCGCAATTTTGGCCACGACAAAAAACTTGCGAAATTTTTTTTTCACTTTTTTTTTTGCAAATTCTGTGATGACGACAAAAATTGCAGAAGTTTTTTGCAATTTTTTCCGCAATTTCTGCCATGATGGTAAAAATTGTGGACGATTTTCTACAATTTCTACCATAACAATTTTTTGGCTTTCCGCAATTTTGACCAAAAAAAATTGCGGAAATTTTTTTTTCGCAATTTTTGCCACCTTTTCTTGTAGTGACAGAAGATGCAACTCAGCCTAGCACTAGTAATTCTCATGCTCTCAGAGTCGGCTCTCAACATCGCCTCCACTGGAAGCCTTTTTGAGTGATGAGGCACTACATCTAGACGTCTCAAGGGCATGACATCAACTAACATCTGCCTGCATGACTTTACATGCAAATGAATCTATCTTATTTTAGCAACCGAGTTGCAGGATTGCATGTGCTAGCTAGATATGGTTGGGTGGTGAATATTTGAGGCCACTTGTTATCTACCTTTATGATTAAGGTTAGGGACATAGGTGGAGGAGAGATCCATGGAGGCTTGAAAATCCTTACTTGCAGGTGGAGGCATTCTAGCTTGGGGTTGGGGAGCATCTTGGAGCTTGCAAGCTACTTGGAGGACCTTGGAGGCACTACCTTTGAATTAGGAGGACTTCCTAACTTCATTTGTAAAAGTGATATCAGAGCTAGACAAAGGATGGTAACCTTTCTAACCTTCTTCACGTTCTATAAATTTTAATCACAAACTAAATTTTTTTTGGGGCTTTTCCAGTAATAGGAAGCTCATAGTTGAAGTACCCAATGAATATAGTTCTCTTGATAAAGAGTAGTGATGCTTATAGAATTGTTTAGAGGCTGATTTTTGATTATGTTAAAAAAGTTTTAAAATGGGCTTTTGGTTTTAAACCTTTTGAAAAAAGATTTGTGGAATGGTTAGAGGAAGTCTTCCTCTACATTCACAATTTTTTTTTTTGCAAAAAGATTGATTCTAGCTATGTGTTTTGATCAAAATTGGTGTTTTTTTTGCATAAATGAAGTGTTTAAACTTCTAATTTTCATTTTGAAATTCTGTTTTCCAGACTTGTAAACCTGAAAATCAGATTTGAAAAGATGTTTTCATAAAAACTTCATTAGTTACACCTTTCTACCTACTAGTTTCATGAAAATGGCAATGTAGGAAGGAAAAGGTAGTGTAACTTTATGCATAAAAAAGGTTTTGAAGTTCTGTTTTTCATTTTAAAGTTTTGATTTTCAGACCTGTAAATCTGAAAAATCGATTTGAAAAGTGAAATTTTCATAGAACTTCATTAGTTTTCCATTTCTAGTCACTAGTTTCATGGATTTGAAGAACTAGAAAAGTGAGAAATGTGAAAATTTGTGTTGAATTTGAAATGACAAATGAAAATGGAATTGGAATGAGAGCTTTATGTAAACATTAGTTTGAAGTAGTTAATTGAAGTTTACATAAAGATTAGTTCTGATTTTTGCTTTGGATTGAGGCAAAAATAGGAAATTGCTTGGTGTAGTTTTCTCTTAAGCTTGGATTGAGCTTGCAAAAAGTAGGCTTGGATTGAGCTTACAAATAATAAGTATTGAATGAGTAGAAGTAAATTCTTTTATTTCCATTGGATTATGTAAGAATTGAAGCATTTCTATCATTCTAATTAGAATTACTTGTTATTGTATTTGCATAATTGAAAAACACAACTCCAATGGATCAAACCAATGAAAACCCATCATTTGATCTATCAAACCCATCCAATGTGGCACAAGCTCTTGAACTTTTATAGCAACAAATTCAAGCCACTAATAAAAAACTTCTTGAAACTAATTAAAGGAACCAAGACTTAGAGTCTAGGTTAGCCAACTAGAAGAAGCATGTAGTTCCACCTCCCGTAAAATTGTTTAAGGGGGAGAAGAAAGCTAGGAACTTGCAAGTGGTAAGTTCATGGCTTAATGTATGGAACAAATACATTGGCATGAACCAATTCCCTGAATGTGAAAAGCTGTCCACTTTAACTATGTTCCTTGAAGAAAGAGCCTTAGCATGGTGGGATGACCTAGTTGCAAAAGGCAATCAACCTTGTACATGGGATGATTTTTGCATAGTTTTTAGGGAATGCTTCCTACAACTATTAGATGACTATGAACACTTTCAAAAGTTGAGTCATTTAGCAATGAATAAAGGTTTGGAACAATTTATTCAAGATTTTCATGAGTACTTGAATTCACTTTATAGTAATGTTAAAAATTTGCTATATGTCGTACTATACCAACAAGGTTTATATAGATTTTGCAGTAAATAATGTCGAACCCTTAGAGGATGGCATTTAAAAATTATGTATGTGGTATAATTATGATTTATTTCGAGTGAAGTGGATTCGAGTGTTATTCTGGTTGTCAACAGACATTAGAAAGTAACCAGTATTATGTGTGTTGGGGGTGTGTACTGTTAATAATTCCAGAACAACAGTCTTGCCTCTATCAAATCGAATGAAATGCGTTCTACAGGTGAGATGTTATCAAAGTAGTACAACAATACTACACTCCGGCTGATAAAGGTGTCAACAAAAGTTGAGTCATTTAGCAATGAATAAAGGTTTGGAACAATTTATTCAAGATTTTCATGAGTACTTGAATTCACTTTATAGTAATGTTAAAAATTTGCTATATGTCGTACTATACCAACAAGGTTTATATAGATTTTGCAGTAAATAATGTCGAACCCTTAGAGGATGGCATTTAAAAATTATGTATGTGGTATAATTATGATTTATTTCGAGTGAAGTGGATTCGAGTGTTATTCTGGTTGTCAACAGACATTAGAAAGTAACCAGTATTATGTGTGTTGGGGGTGTGTACTGTTAATAATTCCAGAACAACAGTCTTGCCTCTATCAAATCGAATGAAATGCGTTCTACAAGTGAGATGTTATCAAAGTAGTACAACAATACTACACTCCGGCTGATAAAGGTGTCAACAAAGAGTCGAGAAATGATCGATGTATTCGTGTTTGTGAGGACAATTAGTTAATCATATTCGCAAACTGTTCGTTTCTAGACATAAGTCCTCAACAACTTAAGTCCAAGGTTATGGTTGAAGAGCACAAATAGTTTTAGAGTACGTTACAAACTTATGTCAGTTACAAGGAAGAACAGATCAAAGACTCAATTCCTCAGATAGTAACTGACATCTCTGATGTATACATACAGTTCTATCAATGATTGTGCTAGACTGTACCAAATGTAGACTTTATTCGAGTGCCAAAAAGAAAGTGTTTGCGACAGACGAATAAGAGGATTTTAAGACAATTCTTGAGAGCATATTTACGGACATACAACATACGACTGTAATGCGCTAGAGAGTCTGTCTAACCAGAGAGTAATTCATGTAATGTAGTAGAGATTACTAGTAGACTCAGGATCACTCACACTCAACAGTGCGGAGAACAGAGATAAGAGAGAATAATCCTCAACACTCTATTCAATTCTTCAACCTCTCACAAAGACATAAACTCTTCCTCTCTCGATGATCGAGACTGAAGTGTATGATTAATATATGTTCTACGAAACGAACAAACACACCTCTAAAACTACAGTGCATCGTTCCCGTAAAAAGGTCTAGTTAACAATTAGGCTGAATGTATTGGCAATTATACCATAAGAGGTATATTTAACTATGAGTTGAAGTTACTCTAGTTTAATATTCGATTCATATTTAGTCATTTTGCGTAGATGATCTAGTAAAGGCTTATCCAAGACAACGTTTCTCTTTTAGAGGTCTTGTCCTGAAATACAAGGCAAGTCTTTAGGAGATATATTCTCAAAAAATGACTTAGGCCTCTTCGTAATTTATATTTATCCAGCTCATATCTTCATTTTCGAATATATCATGTCATATTTAGGTTGATATTCAATATTTAACAATTTCATGACATCACATAATCTCTTTTTCAAATGTGAAATGTGCTCGTGAACATATAATCTTTATTTCGAGGATCATTCATGAATCATTCTATTCTTCAAATATTCGTCAAGGTGAAAAGATATTTTTTCATATGTTCCTTCGTTTAGATATTTCTTCCGCTTTAGAGAATATATGACTTGATGCTTCTTGAATTGAGTAGGTTGATTTGAGTTGATCTTTGAATTATTGATGAGAACAGGAATCAAACTTCAAAACATCTTCAAAACTTCAAAGATCAGCGTTCATCATCACATGAAAACATCAGCATTACATAGGCAAGAAACAATATTCATAATGGATTCAATTCTTCATGTAATCATTGGGCTAACTCCAAATTTTGTTGAGCCTCGTACAACATCAAAGTTTCCTTTGATTCCGTATAATGGCCAACTAGTAGGTTGTCAAATTCTTCAAGCTTAACAGGGGGGCAATGTTTCATCACACAACTCATGAGTTAACTTTTCTTCTTCATCTGAATCACTACGAAGTGTGATTTCCTTACAAAAGCAAATTGAAAATCTTATAAAAGAACTTTTAACATAAAGATCCTGGACAAGAAACAAAGTCTTTGTTGCAAAAGTTCTAAACTGCCAAAACAAACATGTATAGAAGTTCTTGAAACGACTTGACTTTCTTTGATCTTGTAGATTGTGTTTAATTTCTACAAAATAGTCAGCAAGATTATTCATCGAGCAATTTGTCCTGATAAATCTGATTTATTCACAAGATACTTTAAAGCATAGTGATCAATATGAAAAATGAAAGCATATTCCAGCAAATAATGCCAAAATTTCCTAACAGTAAAAATCATTCCGAGTGCTTCCCTTTCTGTAGCCGAATAATTTTTTTTCAAGGCACTTAGCTGTTAACTTGCATAGTATATGGGATGGTCTTTCTTTTGATCGTCCTTCTGGCTCAAACAGATGTCAATAGCCAATGCAGAAACATCAACATAACTGTGAAATAGAATAGCCCAGTTGGGTGGTCTCAAAATAGGAGCATTGATCAACCTCTGCTTAAGTTCTTCGAACGCTTTCTACTGTTCATTCGTCCACAAGTATTCCACTTGTTTCTTGAGTAGATGCATAAGAGCAGAAGCAATAGAGGCATGATTTTGGATAAATATCTGATGGTAGCCGATATGTCCTAAGAAAGTGTGCAAAAAATATAAAAGGGACCAAGAGTGGATTCTAATCTGATCCTCAAGAGAGATTGGTTGTTAGATTACTTGATCTATCAATCTACTTGAGATTAAGATCAATCTAGATCAATTCTAAATACAAAATCCTAACAAGAACAATCATTAATTGAAGGTAGGTGTACTTTCTGGTTTTACACGTGTGAAACACTGTTTGAGTACGGACTCCAACCTGAAAATCAAGTACACATTGATAGCACCTCAAAACAATCAAAACAAATGTAGACAAATGAAGAGAATCACTCAAAATTGCTTCCAAAACCAAGGTTGGTGTCTCACATTGATTATGGCCAAACTGTCACCATCATGCAATTTGACACTTGGATCAAAACTTTCCAGTTTGGACGTTTTTGGTCTATTTTCCTACCATATGGAGATCTTCATGAAAATCTTCTAGAAGCAAAAACTCGCCTACTTCAGCTATTTCCACACGTGTGAGCTGTTCTCTACACATGGGATTTGACATGTATTCAAAATATTTGGCTCATGCAATCATTAGATAGCGGTACATAACCAATAGGCTTTCGTGGCCAAGGACAGTCAGGTGAAAAATGTCCCGGCTCTCCATAGTTGTAATAGTTGTCCGACACTGGTTTACAAATTCAAGATGATTGTGTCTTCTTGGTGCGAACTTCGGTCTATCCTGCTGGACTGATGCTGAAGTACCATGAACATAATTAGTAGTCGCATCATTCTGAAAAGTAAAGAGTACCTCCTAGGTAGGATCTTCGATATACTTTACATTCATAGTGGTGAATGTCTTCCTTAGTATGTCCAGAAGTTCCACATTTCGTGCACCACATTTTCGAGTTGGAAGAAGAAGCTTTTGGCCTTTTATCTATAACTTCAAAGATCTGCACTTTCAAATCATTAAACTTTATATTAAGATCAGCCATATTACTCTTCCAAAGCTTTTCAACTTTAGAAGTTGATGACTTATCCTCGATAATTTTTGTGTCCTCCTTTCGTTTGGATCGGCATCGCTTTTGTGCTAATTTCGAGGTCTCAAAGTTCTCAGCACTAGCTATTACTGCTGCTAAGGAAGTCATGTCCCCTTGCCTACAATATCGATCAATCTTTGGTGGTAAACCAGCCAAAAACAATTCGATCTGCATATCAATGGGATATATACCAGTTAGTTTTCTTGTAAGATTCTTGACCTTTCGTGTAAATTTTCGAAGGGATTCTTTAGTTTTCTTCTGAACATTGTTCAGACATCCAAGAATTCTGGATTTAAAACTGATAACACAGATCAAAGACTCAATTCCTCAAACAGGGACTGACATCTCAGATGTTTACATACAGTTCTATCAATGATTGTGCTAGACTGTACCAAATGTAGACTTTATTCGAGTGCCGAAAAGAAAGTGTTCGCAACAGATGAATAAGAGAATTTTAAGTCAGTTTTAGAGAGAATATTTACGGACATACAACAAACAACTGTAATGCGCTAGAGAGTCTGTCTGACCAGAGAGTAATTCAAGTAATGTAGTAGAGATTGCTAGTAGACTCAGGATCACTCACACTCAACAGTGCGGAGAACAGAGATAAGAGAGAATAATCCTCAACACTCTATTCAATTCTTCAACCTCTCACAAATACATAAACTCTTCTTCTCTTGATGATCCAGACTGAAGCGTATGATCAATATATGTTCTACGGAATGAAAAAACACACCTCTAAAACTATAGGTGCGTCGCTCCTGTGAAAAGTTCTAGTTAACAATTAGGTTGAATGTATGTTCAATTATACCATAAGAGATATATTTAACTAAGAGTTGAAATTACTCTAGTTTAATATGTCAATTCATATTTAGTTGTTTCACGTAGGTGACCTAGTAAAAGCTTTTCCAAGACAACGTTTCCCTTTTAGAGGTCTCGTCCTTAAATACAAGGCAAGTCTTTAGCAGATATATTATCAAAAAATGACTTAGGTCTCTTTATAAACTATATTTATCCAGCTCATATCTTCATTTTCGAGTATATCATGCCATATTTAGGTTGATATTCAATATTTAACAATTTCGTGACATCACATTGGGGGTTGGGGAAACCCTGGTCTCTGTGGAAGATCTAGTGGAGCTTCTTCGTGATGAGTCCACGAGTGGACCACCTGAACCCGAGGCGATTGTTAATAGCTAGCCAAAAACTCTAAGGAATAGAGTGCTTTGGGAATTTTTAGTCAAGTGGAGGGGCAAGTCAGAAGAAGAGGATACTTGGGAAAAGGAGGCTAATCTCTAGAAGAATTTTCCAAATTTAAGTTTAGGAGGAGGAAATATTACATACCTATGTAACTAGTAGTATTTCAGTGACCCCTATATGTCCATTCAGTGTTGGGGGCTAAATGGCAAATTACCCTTGGATAAGAGATACCCTTAAGATTAAGGGTAGGTGCCTTTGGATAAGGACAAACAAGTGACTATACCTTGGTCGGAGGTATGGAATCAAGTTACCCTTGGATAAGGAGTACTCTTAGGATTAAGGGTATGTGCCTTTAGATTAAGGTATCGGTGTCCTTCTATAAGGGCAGGTAGGTGTCTATGCCTTGTCAGAGGTATGGAACCTAGTGAGGTATTAGAAAGTCATTACCATGGGTGTTTTGGCTATTTTTCTAAACCTTGGGCCTCAACTTTGAACCATATCACTTTATTGGCCTTGGACCAAAGTATACAAACACAACTTGGGCAATGGGACCTAGTAGGAGGCCACATTTCCAAGGTTTCCATTGAGTTCCCAACTCCCACAAGAAAGGCATTCAAAGAGTCATAGGTTATGGAAGAAGTCTCTCGACCTTCCATAAGCCTACGAAGGTTCTTTAACTCCCCTAGGCCTCTCTCTTTTTCATTGGTTGTGCATGGAACTCCATAGTGCATTGGAGGGTGCCATTTACCATCTATATGAGAGGAGGAGGGCACCCAGGATGGAAAAATTACACTCAGAAAATGCAAATTCCAGCTAGAACTCTAGTGACAAACTGATAAAAGTCTCGAACAGTTTCACAAAACTTTAATTATTTCTGTTCGAAAATAATTCGTGTTGGATCAATCAGGCTCTATAACACAACGAAACGAAGCGAAGCAAAGCGAAACTTAAGCGAGCTCTGACATTGATTCATGCTAGAAGCATAGAGATCACGAAATGAAACGAAACGAAATGAAATTAGACGAAAGAGAAGAATTCACGAAAAGATCAATCAGATTCTATAACGAGACGAGACGACATGAAAAGAAACAAGATGAAACGAAACGAAACAAAACGAAACTTAAGTAAGCTCTGAAATTGATTTATGCTTATAGCCAAGTGATCGTGAAGCAAAACACGAAGCAAAAGCATTTGCAAACACAATCAGTTCGTCAGGAATTCAAATATGATTGCTGGTCACTGCCGGCTATATCATTCCTACAATCCTTCAGAGTGTAGACAGACATTGTTGATCTACATTAACAGATTAATATAGCATTCAACAAAATCAAACCAATGTGTGGAGTTGAATAAACAAGTGAATCAGATACACGAATTGTAGCAAACAAATTTTCATTCGAGATCATACAATCATTTTGAATAATATGTGCATTAACAGCTACAACATTATCTATTGATCTTTTGATTTTTCAAGCACTACATGACAGATCCACGTAGTGCATTGGCGTGAGAGGAATACACTTCTCTCATAAATAATGTCTCGCTTACTAGTAGACTTTTGGATCTGTTGATCCTCTTACAAAATTGTCTCGCTCACAGGTGGACATGTATTTTGTATATTTTGTCTTTTATTTTTATTTTTATTATGCATCAAACAGAAAGTATATAGTTCGTGAAATTTTTCGTGTCACATCATGTAACTTCCAGATTAGAAAGATTAAACATCTACAACTAATCGCGAATTACAAGAGTGACAGATTAGCCACGATCTAGAGTACTTCTGCTGATGTCATGATATCTGATCAAATATTTGTACCCCATGGTACTTGGCTGATCTTCTTGGCCATTCGTGGAGTAAGAATAATTATGTGTCGTAAAACAATTTTGTATCGTGTTTCATGAAATTGTTCGCGAGCAATTTCATTTCTTGTGTCTTTTCTGTCAAAATCAGAGTGGAGAGCTAGCAAGGCTTTGGCACTAGAAACATTTTGTTTCTTCAGATCCCTCTCAAAACATGATAGCTTGATGAGTCCAAGAGTGCTCCTCTATTTCTCGAATAGACCTTTGTCTAAGGCCTTTGTGAAAATGTCAGCTACCATCTCCTTTGTTCCAATGAAGGTAGTTTGCAACATCTTCTTCCCAATCAGATCTCTTATTAAGTGGTACTTGATCACAATGTGTTTCGTCATTGAATGAAACACATGGTCTTTTCTCAGATGCATTGTAGATGTGTTGTCCATATGCAAAACCAGAGGTTCATTCCTCGTTTCGCCTAATCCGTCAAGGAACTGTTTGAGCCAAATTATTTCGTTGGCCATCTTTGCTACTGCAATGTACTCTGCTTCACAGGATGACTGAGCCACAATGGTCTGCTTCTTGCTGACCCAGAGAATTGCTACTCCTAACGCGATGGTGCATCCTCCTGAGACACTTCTGTAGTCGTCCTTGAGGGATGCCCAGCTAGCATCACTATAGGAAAGCATTTGGAACCCTGCATCATGACAATAACACAAACCAAAATTTTTTGTCAATTGAAATAATAATTGTCTTCCGAGACGAGTCAATTGTTGAGGCAGAAACTGTAGACTGCATCCGGTCCTTGCCAGTCAAATAAATAAACTAATCATCTATGAAAGTCACATCCCTGTTAGTAAAAACTTTACAAGTATCTATAGTATATAGTCTGTACATTCCATCAAAAGAGAAATAGCCAACAAAAATAGTCTTGAACGAATGCTCATCTAATTTCTTTATGTTGTCCTTTGGGACATGAGCATAAGTAGCGCATCCGAATACTCTCAAATATTTTATTGAAGGTTTGAATCCTGTCCAAACTTCATGAGAAGTTTTGTTGTCAGGGTAAGCCTTTAGTGATACATCGGTTTTGCACATAGGCTACTGGGTTTTAGGGGAGAAAACACGAGACCTTTCTTTGTAAGAATTGCTTTTTTGATCTATGAAACTTTGTATAAGGGCACCTTGGTGAGGAATGATAAATGTTAGAGGGCCGTGGGCGGCCATAGGTGGTTGCGGGCCAGATATATGTTGGGATTCCTCGATGCATGCAACTCCGTCTATCGAATTCAGACTGACTTCGACAAATTGAAGTCTGCCCTACTTGATCACAGCTTCGAAGTCATTGGATCGACATGATCGATTCCATAGCCATGCAAGAATTAACTCGGTTTAGATTTATATTTGTGAAAACCTATTAAGTGCGGAGATTACAATGACAAATCGACATATGCTATCAGTCATACAAAACAACTTAATCTATGAATAAGTTGATCTGTGTGCAAGAAATGATCAAAATAACATGAGCATTCAAGATGACATATGCGGTCTAGATTATTGGAACAATGATTATTCAGTCGTGAAGAATATACAGTCTGAATGCATATAGAGTCGCGTTCTTCTTGAATTAATACCCTTTAATAACAAAGAGGAAGAACAAAATAGTTACGCTTTGGATGCTCGATTGATCGACTTGATACACGATCGAGCTAATTCAACGTCTTTGAAGCTTAACTGAGCAACTGATAAGTCGTTGGGTATATATACACATGGCTAACTAATTAAAAGAATAGTTAATCTGTAATTTACAATTAGCGTTAAGGCACTAAATGGTGTTGGCAGTCGCCTTCAGACGATACTTGATTCTGTCCGATCGTGGTGAAGGTAATGTTGAGTTGCTGATTGTTTGAGTCAACTATTGGAGTTGATAGTGACATGACTGGTTGATGAAGTCAAATTGTTGATGTCAGATGAGTAGTCGATGTGTTCGACAAATAGTCGATTGAGTTGACGAAGTCGGACTTCTTAATATGTTGTACAAGTCGGACTTCCTGACAAGTCAGGTAAGTCAGACAAATCGGACTTCCTAACAAGTCAGGTAAGTCGGAAAAGTTGAGTGCGACTTTCATATCTATCTCCAATTCCTTTGTATTTCTATAGTTTGTCAGGGAACAAGTGTATTTTTGTAGAGTATGCAATTGAACAAATATTTACAACAGCTAGTGAATGAATCTAGATTAACAAAGAGAAAGGGATGGACAAGATAGAAATCCAATACCTTCCTTTAATATGGATCCTTGAATGCCTTGATTTGTAAATTTAAGATAGCACAAAAATTCTTGTGTGCTTTCTGATTTAACCCTTTTGTAAATGTGAAAGTTGCCACATGTACTGGGTTTTGTAGAATTTCAGACTTAACTCCTTGTTGAGTATTTTGCTCCTGATGTAGTGATTGATCGATAATGCAATAGCACTCTGATTGTTGCACTGAATCATTGTTGGAGCAGATTGTCTGAGACCAATATCAGACAATAAATTTTTCAATCAAATTGTCTCTTTAGTAGCTTGAGAGACTACAATGTATTCAGATTCTATAGATGACATTGCAATGGAGGTTTGTTTTCGACTGTTGCAAGATATTGGACCATTATTGAATAGGAAGATAAGTCTAGAAGTCGATCTTTTGGTGTCGATATTGCCTACCCAATTTGCATCTGTATATCCATCAAGTGTATGGATATCGGATGAATCGACCATAGCAGATACATAGGTCAATAGTAGCTCGTATATATCGAATAACTCTAAAAAGAGCTTTCTAGTGGATTATAGCTCATAGTTTACTCCTTGAAATTTATAGTTTTATTTTTTTATCCTGCATATTTTTGTCGTGTTCTTGACACAGACTGCAGCATCTACAAAACCACTCATTCTGCGCAACAGTTCAAAACCAGATCAAAGGGTAACCAATCATGTTTTCTATTCTACATTCGAATTTTAAGTATCTCAAGAATATTGGAGACATAGCCATCTTCAACAAATTCAACAAATCACAAAGCAATCTGTAGAAATGAACTATATTCTTTCTTCCATAGTCTGCATGAACGTTGAATGCAACTTTATTGGATCTGACTGTCGGGTGCAACCCATCGGATGCAAACTTATAAAGTACCACTAATGCACCACAAGAAACCGTGTGGCCAACTCTATGGTTGTCTTGCGAAGACCAATACTACAAAGTCAACACATGCGGTTTGCATGTGGCTTTCAGTCATCAAACAAAGGATCACCTGTGGGCACTGCCCAAATGTCATTTGCGGTCTGTATGCTGCTGCGGCAACTTGAACTTCACGCTCCACATGTGGCTTGGACCATTGGGGCACAACAACAACAATGGCTATGGTCAGTACACGGTTACAATAACGCTACGTTAGCACGCTCCCGATGGAGTTAAACCCTAACTCATCTATGGCTTGTACAGATGTCGTTATACATCAAATATTTGTAAATGTATATTCAAATACGTAGTTAAGGTAATTTATTCTTGTAAATAGAGATTAGTTAAATGATTCTTGTAAAACAAGCACGACACTGCTTATAAATGGATCTCCAGCTCTCATTTCGAACAGTGCAACAAAGCATAAGACTTTCATTCTAAGTTATGTTGTCTTTTATTTAGACAGTAACCAATTGTATTGTCCATTCAACGAGGAGTCAATGTAATATACAACCAGCACATTCTTCATCTGTGTCTAACGTAGTTATTTATGTGTTGGATCTGATTGCACTTTTTTCATTACTTGTCATTAGCTCGTTCACTCAATCTGATCAGAACACGGACGTCTCTAACTCTTGAGAATCTGATCATCCTTGACGTCTAAGGAACCTGCGTCATCTCTCTACATCATAAAATTTTATATCTATACTGAACTTCATGTTTAACTTGACAAACAGTAATTTCCGCACACAATCTATCCTCTTCAGTGGATGTGCTCTTGACTCTGTCTGAGTACGCATTCATTTCCTATCGACCCATTATCTCACAAGTGGTATTAGAGTGTAGCTCACTAAGCCGAGAGTTTACTTTGTTTAGAATACTGTCAGTTGAGAATGTCTCTCACTGGTAACTCGTCTTTTTCATCCTCCAGTGAAGTTAGAATCATTGAAAGATTCAACGGATCTAACTTCTACCTCTGGAAACTAAAACTCCGGATGATGCTTATAGACAGAGACCTTTGGGATGTCGTAGACCAGACGACGACGATGCTTATGTCTTAGAAAATGCATGGAAGATCAAGGATCACAAGGCTTTAGCATCAATTGCGTTGAATCTAGCCGACTCCTAGATTTTCCACGGTACATGCAAGTCCTCTAAGGAAACATTAGATTTGCTAACAAATCTCTATGAGACTCAAGATGTAACCACGTGATTACACCTTAGAAGGAAGTTCTTTAGGATGTATGATTCAATAGCTATCGCCACCCACTTCAACAACTTCAAGTCTTCTTTAGATCAACTGTCAACTGTAGGATGTTCTATTCAATATGATGTTGTAATGATCTTGGTTTCTTCTTTACTAAAGTCCTATGAGCACTTTGTTGTGAGGATCTCCACTCAACCTGACCCGACTCTTCAAAAGGTCATCAATCACGTTCTTCAAGGAGAGATATGGAGAAAGACCAGTGATCTATCCGTCAAAGACAAGTATTTGGCCTTATACACCAAGAAGAAGAACAACTACAAGGGTAAGAATCAAGTGTAGAAGTAGTAGCAGCAGAAGCCTCCAACTCAATCAGAGAGTGGCGAATCTAGGAAGAAAATCTTTTGTAGATATTGCAAGAGAGTGAACCATGACATCAAAGACTTCCGTATTCGGATCTACAACAAGGCTAAGAAGTAGCAACACAAACATCCATAATCTACCAATGCGACAGAATTCAAGGAGCAATCCTTTGACGAAGAGAATTCATTAGAACTATTAATGGCTTATAATAGTCGCAATGTATGGTATCTGGATAGTGGCACCACATGACACTAGGAACAAAATGGTTTACTGAGTATGAAGCTTATTCCAGAGACAAGTTTATCTACCTCGGAGATTCCAGTACCATCCGCATGAAAGACAAAGGGGCAGTCAAGATCGTATTCAAGAATGATCTTTCCATTTTTATTCCGAATGTTCTTCACGTACCTCAGCTATCTAAGAACTTGTTATTAATTTCTAAGATAACTGATGAGGGCTACACTGTCACATTTCATTCTGAGTAGTGCATAATCTTCGATAAAGAAACTACTTTGACTACTTGCACTAGAGTCAAAAATTTATACGTACTCTTTGACTGCATTAGCTAGTACTTCTCATGATGATGTAAATGATCAAGTTATATTGTGTTATGGTCGATTTGGACACGTGAATACAAGAGCTCTTTCTTACAATCTAGTTGATGGATTAAATTTTTCTCTTTTAGTAAATAGGAAATCATTATTCTGTAAGCATTCATGGTAAACATTCTAGAAGCAGATTTCCCAGAACACATTCCATCAAGACAAAACATGTATTGGATCTTGTACATAGTGATCTTTGCGGTCCAATGTCAACTCCATCCTTAGGAGATGCACTTTACTATATCACTTTCATAGATGATTATTCTAGGTGGTCAATAGTCATGTTTATAAAATGCAAATCAAAAGCCTTTGAATGCTTCAAGAAATTCAAGGCCATGGCTAAAACCCAAACATCCAATAAAGTGAAAGCACTCCGAACTGATGGCAATGACAAATATATCTCCAATGAGATGTCCGGCTATAGCTAAGCATGACAGGACTTGATGTGAAAGTGCTAAAGCCATGAGGTTAACTGCTAATTTTGATAAACCATTTTGGGATCAAACTTTGTTGAGTGCCAATTTCTTGTGCAATAGGTGGCCGAGTGCTATTTTGGATGGAAGGACACCTTTTGAGATGCTATTCAAGAGGAGGCCGAGTGTCAACTTTCTAAGAACTTTTGGATGCACATGCTATGTCAACATTACTCTTGATGATAGGACCAAGTATTTTTGTGGATCTAGTGAGGTGTGTAAAGCCTACAAGGTTTACATTCCTTCTACTAACATAGTGATTGTTGGTAGAGATGTCATTTTCGAGAGGGGAACATTTCATAAGTGTCTTCAAGTACTATTGATGATGATGTGGATGGATCTAACATTCTTGATGTTGATGTAATGGATCCTACTTTAGATCGTGATGATGATGGACCTTCATCAAGTCAAAAGCCAAGGAGAACATCAAGGGAAAGACAAGTACCTTCAAGGCTCACATATGATGAAAAGGGTAAGCAAGTAGTTTTTGAAAATTATTTTGCTTTCCTAACCTCTTTTGATGAACCTACAACTGTAGATGAATCAAGGAAAGTGTTAGAAATCCATAAATCATAATATGGATGGATAGACTAGGATTCGAACCTAGGACCTCCCTCATATCGGATGGGATGCTCTACCACTGAGCTATCCACCCTGTTTGATAGTTCTCTTTGGAGTGTGGATAAATATTCCAACACCCCCCCTCAAGCCACACTTGGTTGGGGTCCTAGCTGTCACTTGCCCCACAACTTGGGCCACCTAACCATGGCTTTGACACCATGAACCGTTAGGTCTAACTTGGCTCTGATACCATGTTAGAAATCCATAAATCATAATATGGATGGACAGACTAGGATTCGGACCCAGGATCTCCCTCATATCGGATGGGATGCTCTACCACTGAGCTATCTGTCCTGTTTGATAGTTCTCTCTGGAGTGTGGATTGATATTCCAACAGAAAGAAGAGGATTGGATCCAAGCAATGGATCTCGAGTATCAAGCTCTTATGAAGAATGGAATATGGAGATTGGTGGAGTTCCTAAGGACAATAAAGCTATTGGATTTTTTCATGATTTTACAGCAAGTAATGGATCTGGAAAACAAAGTTTTCTCAATGACTTTGATGATCAAGTTGAAGATCAAAAAATTGATCTCAAAGGGCTTCAACTAGGCATAAAAGAAGTGGGCAATTTGGAGCTAGTCAAGAGCATCAAAGGAGAGGTAATTCGCGAAGATGTTATAGATCTATTTTTTCAGCTTATTGAATACTCAAGTAAGGTCAAAGGAACAGCAAGGAAGCATTGTTCTAGTTTACTTTACTTGTTATATCTCATGTTCGAGCATTTTCATGTGGATGTGTGCAAATTGTTAAGATATGGTAAAACTAGCTACATTGGTGAGCATCATTTTGATGTTGGATTTGTAATAGCATTCTTGGCTGGTTTTGTTGATGGAAATGAAGCTATTGGAGGTTCATTATATCACTCATTCATGATCAATTCATCAAGTGATGATGGCATCTTACTTACAATTTGCTTTGCACAGGAACACAGATCATGCTACATAGTACCACAGACAGAAAACACTCTCCACTGCAAGCTCACATAGCAACTTAGAATTTGCTTTGCACAGGAACACAGATCATGCTACACAGTAACACAAACAGAAAACACTCTCCACTGCAAGCTCACATAGCAACTGTATTTCTCAAAATGAAATTACACTATACATATAGTTGTTCACTCAGAAAACCCATGCATAACCCAGGTTGCCATTGGCGGAACGCGTGTCCCGTCGACTTGCCTCGTGGCGAGGCCAACTGATCCTTATCCATTGATAGGACCCACAGTACAGTAGCACAATGATTCTACTTTAATTCTAACTCTCTCCCTTAAAGTAGAGTCTACTTTTTATACAGTCATATACATACCTTTAAAGTCAATAAACTTTAAGTACAGAAAGCTTTGATCTAAACTTATCAAACTTTTCTCCAACAAGTGACTTAATGAAAATATCAGCTAGTTGTTCTTCTGTGCTACAATGAATAGCATGAATTTCACAACTCAACAGCCTCTCACATATAAAGTGATACCGAATCTTAATGTGTTTAGTTCTCACATGGAACACTGGATTCTTTGCCAGCTGAATGCCACTCTGACTGTCGCTATGTAATGTCGTGGAATTTTTCTGCTTCATGCCAACTTCTTCCAAGATTTGTCTCAACCATATAGCTTCTTGTGCTGCACTACACATTGCCTTATACTCTGCTTCTGTGGTGGATAGAGCAATTGTACTTTTCTTTTTACTAGACCAGGAAAAGCAACTACCACAAACCTGAAATACATACCCTATTGTGGATCTACGATCATCATAGTCACCTCCCCAATCCGCATCCACATAGCCACACAACTCAGGTAAACCATCATGCTTCTTGTAAATCAAGCCATAATCTGAAGTGCCTTTCACATAATGCAAAATGCGTTTAGCTGCCTTCCAATGCGTTTCCGTAGGTGCTGCCATAAACTGACTTACTATGCCAACAACATAGCATATGTCTGGTCTAGTCATGGTAAGGTAAATCAAGCTCCCTACTAACTGTCTATACAACGTAGTATCAAATGACTATGACTCATCAAGTTTAGAAAGCTTTTTACCTGGTTCAATAGGATATTTACTGGTTTGCAATCCTGCAACCTAAACCTATGCAGCAACGCTTTGACATACTTCACCTGTGTTAAACCCACTTCGTGTCCTTTTTGCCACACCTCTACTCCAAGGCAATAATACATCAGGCTGAGATCTGTCATCTCGAATTGTTCCATGAGGTCTTTCTTGATCACATCTATCATCTCTTGATTATTTTCCATAATAATCGAGTCATCAACATAAAGAGCAATCAAAGCAACCATACCATCAAAGTATAAGACATGAGCAATCAAAGCAACCATACCATCAAAGTATAAGACATATAGATTTGGATCAGAATGTGTTCTCACCATCTCTTTTGAACGAAAGTAGGCATCAATCCTACTATACTACGCATGTGGTGCCTGTTTAAGACCATAAAGTGCTTTCTTCAAGTGACATACTTTATTTTCCTGTCTCTTCGCTACAAAGCCTTCAGATTGATCCACAAACACTTCTTCTTCTAACTCACCATTTAGAAAAGCAGATTTCACATCCATTTGATGCAAAGGCCAACCAAAATGTGAAGCTAAAGCAATAAGTAGACGTAGAGTATTCCACTTACAAACTGGCACAAAGGTCTCCTCATAGTCAATGCCTTTACTTTGTGCATGCCCTTTGATCACCAATCTTGCCTTGTGCTTTGCTATACTTCCATCTGCATGGTACTTAGTCCTATATACCCATTTGCAACCAATGGGTTTCTTGCCAACTGGTGGTTCTACTAAGTCCCATGTGCTATGCTTAGCAATTGACTCCATCTCCTCTCCCATGGCCTTGACCCAAATGTCATCATCCTTTGCTTCACCATAAGTCGAAGGTTCTTTGCTTTGAATAATGCTAGATAAGAGAGCATAATTTGCTTCATACCTTTCAGGTTGTGTCTTCTCTCTTGTTGATCTTCGTAGCTCTCCCTAGCTAGATGATCCTAGAAAGTCATCCATGACGCGGCTCTCCAACAATCTCTCAAACCACTTAGGGAGCTTCTTGTCAGGTGATCGGCTTCCTGGTGGAAATGTATCCCATGGTACATCCTTCTCCTTGCGTTTGTCACCTGCAACTGCAATCCTTCTTGCACCAAAAGGTTTGTCCCTACCTCTCCAACCTATCTCTTGAGGTTCAGTAGTAGTATCTTGAGATGTATCCTCTTTTTCATCAATTGGAAGGTCAATGAATGGACCATCATCAGGTGGTATCCTCACTATACCATCTTTCCCACTGGATGTCTCTATCTTCTCAGCATCCTCGTCTTCATACATCTTGGATTATCAAAGATAACATCACGGCTTATATGGACTTTGTTTTCCACTGGATAAAACATCTATAGCCCTTCACATGATCATCATATCCTAGGAATATACACTTGATAGCTTTTACATCAAGTTTACGTATCTCTTCCTTAGGAATGTGTACAAAGGCCTTACATCCAAAGATTCGCAAGTGGTTCACCTTTGGCTTCTTCTTCGTGAATGCTTCCTCAGGTGTTATCTTTGGTATGGCAATGATAGGACTTGTATTTTGAAGATAGACTGCCGTATTGCATGCCTCTGACCAAAAATCTTTTGGTAGTTTCATCTCAACTAGCATAGATCTGGCACTTTTCACAATCGTCCGATTCTTGCGCTCAGCTACACCATTGGGAGCATGAGTATGAGCTTTCGTAAATTGTCTTTTAATCCCACATTGATCACAAAGATCATTGAAGTCATTAGACTTGTACTCACCTCCACTATTTGATCTTAGGACTTTGATCTTCCTACCTGTCTAATTTTCAACTAATGCTTTAAGCTCTTGAAGTTGTCAAATGCATCTGATTTTTTCTTCAAGAAGTAGATCCACATCTTACGTGACATATCATCAATAAAGGTCATGAAATAGAAGGCTTTACCTAAGGACATGGTCCTCATAGGCCCACATACATCTATGTGGATTAAATCCAAGATGTTCTTTGCTCTTGCAATAGCCCCTTTATTGAACTTCTCTTGATGCTGCTTCCCATATACACAAGATTCGCACATCGATTTCAAGTGATCTTCTATGGTAGGCAATCTTGTTACCATCTCCAGTTTTCTCATCAAACTGAGGCTTCCCAAGTTCAAGTGACCAAGTCTCTTATGCCACTCAATTTGCGATGGAATGGATGATACAAGTCCATGCTGCCTCTTGATTGTAGCATTCAACCTATACAATTTTGTATTGGGCTCTCTTACTCCATCCGCAATAACGTTGAACTTTTGGTTCACATCCTTCACAAAGCAACGATCATGGGCAAATTCTACTTTCAACTTTTGATCAGTAATGACTCCAACAGAAAGTAGATTTTTCTTCAAACCTAGTATGCAAAGTACCTCCCTAATCATCCTACTTTTGCCATCAGGTAGTTGGATTGAAATGGTGCCTATCCCCTTGATCTTGCACACCTCGCCATTTGCTTGTGAAACGGACGTTCCATTATCCAACACTTTCATGCTACTAACAATTCTTGTTACCTGTCATGTGTCTTGTGGCTCCCGAGTCAATATACCATGCTTGACATCTTGATTAGATGACAATGCAGATATGAAGATGCTAGAGTCTTCAATCTCACCCTCATCGACAAGGTTACCTGCTTGTTTTGGTTTTCCTTTGCCTTGTTCCGCTAGGAATTTGCGACATTCACTCTTCCAATGGCCCTTTTTACCACAATGGAAGCACTTTCCTTTCTTCTTGGTCTTACTGGAAGATCCCTCATCCTCCTGAGACTTGACAAATTGCTGCTTAGACTTCTTCTTGCCCTTGCCCTTGCCTTGTTTTTGGCGTGTCGCAAGTGCCTGATCGTCAGTATTTTGACGTCTAGCTTTCACCATTTCTAGCCGTTGCTCTTCCTGCATCAAGATTCCCGTGAGCTCGTCAAAGGTTGGCAATCTCTCTCTTGATATTGTTTCGCTCACAAACATCTAATAGGGTTTTGCAATGCCACACAATGCATTGTGCACCAGCTCCACATCACGTATGCGCTCACCAATACTCCGAACACTTTCTCCACTACAATCACTCTGTTTTTCTGTACCGTACTTGCAGGTACAGTCCGGGTGCCCTTCGTTTGGAGGGTTATAGCCTTTTGTTTGGGTCAAAACGGGCTAAGGACCCAAAAATAAGGATTTTCTTTGTTTTTGAACTGTTTCTTCACCTTGAAGAAACTTCACTCTTCACTTGTGAAGGGACCCAACTCCCATTTTCGTATGAAATTTTTTAATGAAGTTGAAGGCCAAAATGCACTTCACTCCTTTAGGGCCCTCTTCGACAACCCTTCAGACTCCATCCAATGGTTGATTTTCATCCAACTGTGGATATCTCTCCTGGGTAGCACAATCTGAGCCGTTGATCTTGAAACTTCTCTATCCAACGGATCTGAGCACTCTTGTGCACTAATGGAGACTCTTAGAAGCGCTGTCCACTTTGAAACACAATGGTTTTACCTTGCTTCGTCGCGCGAACATACCCGCGACCTCCCTGTCTATGGCCGCGCCTCCCCAAACTGCATGTTGCTCAATCAAACGCAATTTTAGATCAATTTCAGCATGATGTGAGGCCTGAATCAGGGTTGCCCTACTGATTCCTAATCTGTAGAGTATTCAAACATGAAATTCTGTGGAGAAACGGTGATTTTAACTCAACTTGACAAAGTGGCTTTTTTTTACCTTTTATCGCAAATCTGCTAGGTTAACTGTCTGGAGACAAATCTCTGACATAAACCTCAGAATCTCTCAGTGGCTGGTTGGCAATACAATTAGCTTCCTTCCTGTCCTTACGGCATCCAAAACGGTGCACTAATAGCGAAGAAATCACTAGTTATGTGTAGAAAACCGTAACCCCAAACCCAGTTTCAATTTTCAACTGGCTTCGAAATTGTCAATTTTTCACCAAGTTTCTCCCTGTCTGATGCTATGCACAGGCTACTAATCCCTCTACTGAACTTGGCAAGCTTCTATAAACTAGAAACCTTGCACCAGTGCTTCTCTTTCTGTCTTCAACCCGCCGTAAAACCCGAACTCTCAGAAGACAATTCTCCCAAAGCTCTCTTCAATGGTGATACTGTACTGTGTACACTCACTGTACGGCTCTGATACCAACTTAGAATTTGCTTTGCACAGGAACACAAATCATGCTACACAGTAACACAGACAGAAAACACTCTCCATTGCAAGCTCACATAGCAACTTAGAATTTGCTTTGCACAGGAACAGAGATCATGCTACACAGTAACACAGACAGAAAACACTCTCCACTGCAAGCTCACATAGCAACTGTATTTCTCAAAATGAAATTACACTGTACATATAGTTGTTCACTCAGGCAACCCATGCATGACCCAGGTTGCCGTTGGCAGGACACGTGTCCTGTCGACTTGCCTCGTGGCGAGGCCAACTGATCCTTATCCATTGATAGGACCCATAGTATAGTAGCACAATGATTCTACTTTAATTCTAACTATCTTGTGGCAAGATGGAGATGGAGGCTCATTCATGGAGTTTCATGGTGGATATATGGCAACAAAGGACAAAGAAGGAGGAGACATGCAAGCAAATGTTGATCACTCACATTTATTGTTTGTTTGCTGTATTTTTTCAGAGATTTCAAGGTTGATAACATTGAGGAATCATCTCATTTACATTCTATGTGATTCTTCATGTCATATTGAAGTGATATGTCAATATTTTGTGAGGGAGCAAGTCATTGCAAAGGAGGTGGAGCTTCAACATGTGTCCTCAAGGGAATGTGTAGCTGATATCTTCACCAAAGCATTGGGAAAGGACTTGGTCATGAAGCATAGGACTTCACTTGGAGTGTTATGAAAGTCTATGCTAAAACTAGTTGAAGAGGGAGTGTGAGAAATTCAACCAGTTTAATCATATTTGCTACATTTCTATATGTGGCAAATTGAGGCCAACTTTATATTAGACTTAGAGTTGGACTCATACTTATAGCGAATCGCGATTCGTTGGGTCCGCGATTCGCAAATTGCGATTCTGCGAATCGTGATTCCGAACCCATAATTGCAAAAACAAAAACAAATTTTTTTTCTTTGAAAAAATAGCTTATGGTTGAAAATTTTTTAGGGGATCAATGGTCAAACTAGTGTTTCGCCTCTCAAAAGCGCAGTAGATGGGGCACAAACAGATCTTATTTTCAGTAGTTATTTGGTTGTTACTTGCTTTGGTTTTCAATAAATGTTAATTCTACAGTTTGGGCTATCAACTGTATGGATGATGATCACTTTTGCAATCATTTCATTGGAGATGTGAGTGCAATGTGCATATAGTTGGGGGCATAAATATTGGGCCCTTCTCGGCGCGCATTTGGATCCCATTTTTATCTACGGGGGGGGTAGCATTTTTATCTGCAATGTCTATATAGCAGGAAGTTCTAGGAAGGGCGGTAGCCCCCCGAGAAATACCACCCCCCGGTGGGGGGTTTGGGGGGCAACGCTCCCCAATGGTGGGGTCCAGGGTCGGCAAACTACACAATACAAACAAGAAATAGATTTCACAAAGGTCTCACACTTGCAGTGTTTCACTCAAATTTGATTTCTAATCCAACAAATGGCTTATAATCACAGTTCCATCACTCCCTCACAAAGATGGAATGAAGATAAGATGAAGTGAAAACAACTTTCAAACAAGTCTTGCCAAGAAATGGATTTGATTGTCTCTAGAAACTCACTAAGGTCTCTCTCTTGTGGTGTTTCACTCAAATTAGATTTCTAATCCAACAAATAGACTTATAATCTCGGTTCTAGCACTCCCTCACAAAGTTGGAATAAAGATAAGATGATGTGAAATGTACTTACAATCAAATCTTGCCAATTTTGGCTATTTTTGGACAATAACATGACTAAATCTTTCTCACACTTTTTGATGTACTTTCAAGACCTGTAAAACAAGTTTAGAGGACCTTATTTTAACCTAGATTAATTAGATCTCATGACCCTAAGTCAAATCTAATCAATGACACTTAATCTTGGTAGCTTATCCTAAGATTTCCACCAAAAATTACATCAAAAGCTCACAAATTAAATTTCTTTGGATCAAATAAATACCATCCATTAAAGGCAGGTTCAGAGGTGCTCACACATGTGGACAGTACGGATTTGGACCCCTACCAAGTTTGGGATCAAATCTCCTTACCAAAATCAAGATTCTAGCTTGCCCTCTCAATACTAGTTTTTAGCACCAAAACTTGCTAAAAATGGGTTTGCATTCGATCAATGGCTTATGCTCTTGTACTTGGCTCTGATACCATGTGAAAGTACTGTACTTTGGACCATAAATGGATCTACAAAAGATCCACAAGAGTGATTGCATGCTTGCTTAACAATCTATCAAAAAGCTAGACACAAAAAAGTTGATCTAGATTGGCAATTTCACAAACAACAAGCATTACAAATCCAAAGCATTGATCAACATTGAAATACGAGCCCATACGTGTGTACTACAGGCTGCAGTACGGCCTTCAAGCTGAGAAGTAGAAATTTATTTGGTTTCATTTGGATCACAAAAACTCAATGTACATAGTGAACTAGCTTGAGATTGCCAATGAGCTCCAAAAATATTCTATCTTCTCACTATGGGAGCTTGGAATACATAGCAAATTCGACTTCCTCCTTGAAGTTAGGTGGATTTCCAGCATGTAATATGGAAGTTAACTCACTCTTCTTGCCCTAAAATGAAACCCTACCCTAGATCCTAGAGTTATGCTTGATAGGTAGCTAGTTGGTCAAATTTTCACCTTTAAATTAGGTGTAGGTCCTATAAAGTAGGGATGACCACCAAATAGACATGACCAACTCTCTTGACTTGACCTAACCTACATTAGGAGTGGTTTTCCATGTGGCATTTTGGCCATACATGTGTGGAACCCAATTATGTGCAAAATTTACACTATTCTTCATGGTTTTTGATCAAGCTAGATTTGCCAATTTTTGGCAATTCTTCACAATATGTACAATTTTCTTTGTAACAGTTATACAATTAAGCTTTTGTTGTGCCATTTTTGAGAGCTTGTGAGGACTAGCTATGGTTATTGATTGATGTGATCTGCATACTGCACTAGATCCTAACGAAATTTGAACAGCAAGATGGCACTTGGCTCTCTAGCCCCCCTTCCATGAAAGTCTCTAGCACCCCCAAGGGGGCACAAAGCTACGGAGCCTGGGGCCCGGGTTGGCACACCCAATTTTCATGGAAGGGGGGCGGGGAGCCAAGTGCCCTCCCGCAGGCCTGTGGGCCCCAAATCTGCCCGGTACATTGAAGGAGGGCATGCAATCCCCCCCTTCAAAAATTTCCCCCTTTGATTTTTCTTTTTTCTTCACTTCTTCCCTTTCAAAATCTCTCTCCCTCGCCCTTCAAAATCTCTCCCTCCGTTCCCTTTTCTCTTTTCTTCCCCCCCGTTTTCTCTTTCCCCTATATTTAAGAATTAATTGTCTTTTAAGAATTAATCGTCCATTAGATATTCCTTTCAAAAAAATTTGTCTAATCAGAATTACTTTTTTTGGCATTTATGGTTTCATTTTTTTTGGACTTTTTTATACTTGTCTGCCCGAGTCATAAACTTGGAAAGCCTACATGTCAATCCATGTAGGGCCCTTTTTAATGTTTAATTTGCTTTAATGTTGAAGGAAATTGCCAATCTAGATCAAATTAAGCTAGATTTAGTGTCTCTAGAGATCTTGATCAATCTAAGGGTTGTGCAATCCTTGATGCTTGAATGATGTATGTAGATCCAAATGAGGTTTAGATACTCTCATCTTAACTTTAATATTTAAATTTGCCACTTCAAGGCAACTCTCAAGGTCAACAAGAACCAAAAAAGGGATAAAATGACATGCATGTGATCTTTAAATCTAATTTGAGATTATGTGCATGGGACGGGTTGGGCTCTCTGACTTCCATTGGTCTATAACTAGTAGAGGATCCAGAGTCAATGGGAGGTTAGTCACATTGGTCAATATTTATTATGAATGTTGTTTCACTTTTTTTTTTCTTTCATAAATAAGATGTCTCATTCTGGAAACATCAATTGTGGAGGATTCGAGAAAAATGGCAGCACCAAGTAAATTCATGGCTGAGTCTTGAGAGTGAATTCTCACACAATGCTCTAGGCGTTGGTCTTTCTTGGTAATGATCTTGAACCCACGTCTAATGGTTTAGGGCTGAGTAGTCTCTTATTGGGAAGCAGAAAGGGAGCTATGTTTTCTTTTGGGGGTGGATTTAACTGGAGTCCCTTTAGAAGATTGTTCAACTTGAGTTATTTTTTAGCTATAAGTGGCCAAACCCTTGCCTAAGGTCACAATATCAAATCGAGGTAATAGGATTTTCACCTTGTGTGAATGCCTCACAAATAATAATAAATGATTCTCTCAAATTTCGAAGATAACAAGATAACCAAAGTTATTTTCAATAGACTACGTGGGCCAAAGGAAGAACTCATATTTGTGAATTGATTTGTACGAATAGTAATTTTTTCAACATGTATAAATAAACTTTTTTTTGATTCATTTCATAGGGAAATATGTGAATATCTCGTCCTCATCATTTCCAGTCACCTTGTAAAACACATGTCTTGCAACGTTAAAGGTTGGCAGCCCTTTGCCAACTTTCTCGGCAAGCCAAAGGAAAAGCTCTGTCAATTTTTGTCCATCACCCTTTGTAAAGTAAAACATGTGCCTTGACATGTCGATTGAAGATCGGATGGGTTCAGTGCAGGTGGCACCCTTATCTGAGCTACTTTTAGATTCTTTCAAAAAAATACAACAAATAAAAAAATGGTTGCCAAGAATATGCAGTTTTATGAATAAGATGTTAAGTCCAAATACCAGGCATAGCCTTCATCTGTCGCTAAACCAAGCGTGGTATCAGCTCTAGCTATGCCGAGCATAGCTCGCGCTCAGGCTATGATTGGCATAGACTTTGTTTGAAGCTATGCCAGACATAGCCTTTACCTGAAGCTATTTCAAACATATTTAAATCTTGAGTGGAAGGGCTATGCCTGCCATAGCCTCCACTCGAGTTTTTGCCAGGCATAGCCTCCACTTGGGCTATGCCAAGCATAGCTTGGGGGAAGGCTTGACTAGCCTTCGAGTGAGTGGCATAGTTTAGCAAAGAGCTATGGCCGACATAGCTCTTTTGAGACCTATGCATTTAGATAATTATTGAGATTCTTTGTCTCTTTCTCAACCAGATTTACACTTAAGCAAAGTTGTCATCTAAGTTTTGGAAAGGGATCAGCTGACCTATATGCACCCATCATCATCGTTTGCAACCATTTTGAGGTAATATAATGACTTAAAGGGAAGGTCCCTTGATTTCTAGCTTTTTTTTGAAACACATCTTCATGTACTTTGCTATGTGTTGGGCTTCTAGGATGTAGTATAATAGAAGTCTTCAAAGAAAATTTTCCCTTGAAACAACTATGTGAAATGAATGTCCAATTCGAACGACATGAACCTTCTATACATAAGATCCGCATTCAGTAACAAAGTCGGTATATTGTAACTTCATATTTCATTAAGAGCACCAAATCCATCTAAACAAATACATGGTTTGTCTCATAGCCTCATCGAAGGTATCTGTCTATATTCAGAGATGGTTCTGATGTGATCTACTGTATATAGTTGTAAGCATCAATATAATTTTATTCTCTAGTGTTTCAGATCCATCTTTTAGTTATTGAGAGGTACTAATTGGCATGACACAATGAATGATGAATATTGAATATGTATCACTACATGGAACATCTTAATTATCTAATTGCAAATGGTAGAGATTACTCTATGTTTGTGATTTGCAATAGCCGACAAATAGGAATTGAAAAGCAAAGTCTTGGTGAAGGATTGGTTCCATGACTTTTTAAGCCTTAGAGAGCAGCAAGGAGAACCAAAGATTTCTGTCGTGATGCAGAATCATTAACCTTATGTAAGATATACATGAAGTTTCCGTTATCATGAAGATATAAGGATTAATGCCTCTGCTAGGAGTGGAAATACTTATGTCTAGACTAGAAACGTTTTCTTGACTCAGTCTAACCCACACTGACATATCCATTTCTCCTGCTTTGCATTCATAGCATAGCTACTGGATTATCTTCTACAATTTACGCAACACAACAGTGAAAATTGGAATCTTACTAGAACATCAGAGCTTCTGACGTTGCAGTAATTCTATACCGTGTAGAAATGTTAATATCTAGAAAGCAGCAGCTTGCTGTTGTATGGTCCTATGCAGCATTGGTGAGCCAATTATCCTTACTAAATGCTGTTATATTCTGAATTCTTGAGGGCAAGTGTCAGTAAAAGTAACCTGTTCTGCTAGGTTTTTAGATGTGAGAAAGGTGCCATGAAAACCGTAAGGCACTCTAGATGGCAACTTCACAGATGCCAAAAACTCCAAACTGCATGGGGAGCTTGCATCTAATATCAGCAGATCAGACTGTCCTGTTTTCTCATTGTGCCTGAAAGTGAGCACGAATCCGTCATCCTCTGAAGCACCACTACCATCTTCGCTCTTGGGGACAAAGAAAGGCTCTCCTCCATAGCAATCCTCACCATACATGAAACTTGCAACTACTGCATCACCGCTCTGCGATTGAAGATCAACTTTAGCAATACCAGAAACTTTTGGCCAAGGCTCAGCTATGGCTAAGTAGGCATATCTGTTCTTTCTTCCCAGATACTTAAGATTGATTTGGCCAGCCTCCAGATTCATGCTTGCAAGCTTACGCCTGCTGGATGATCCAGTTCTAGTATTTAACCTAATCTCACACAGTATGCTTTTTAATTCCTCCTCTGATTCATTAAAGATGGAATCTGGTGGGGTCATGCATGATCCGATCACCACAATTTCTTGCATATCTTCCTCCCAGGCGTTCCAGAGATGGAAACAGAAGCAACTGGGCACTTCTATCCATTTCATCCTGCTCTCATTAGTATCATACTTCGGGAGGATGCCAAAGCGAGGAGGCTTGGATTGATCATACACCACAGGAGAACCACCTCGCAGAAGCTCATGAATTTTAAACACAATTTGCTGATCAGGAATCACCACGAAGTTCTTAGTGATAGCAAAGTCGTGAATCATGGTGGGCTGGGTTAGAGATATGGCCACCTCAGGGTGGCGCTTCTGTCCATCTGCTGAAAACACATAGTATTTCAGATATGGTTGCTTCAGCAGATTATAGCTGAGAGAGAAAAGCTCTCCAGTGTGGGGGTCTTTCTTGGGGTGCGCAATCATTGCATCACTGAGTTGCCCATGAAAATCAAACCTCCCTATGGTGGACAATTCACCGTTGTCTTGCACAGATATGGCGTATGGGAGATCATCCTCAGACATGGCCAACAAGCGGCCATTGAAGAAGATCAATCCAGCGTTGGCTACTCCCATGCCTTCGCTCTCGTCTACAAGCGCACAGAAACTGCGAGCTTTGAATAGCAGCAGGCGAGCGATCCCTCCGTGGCCGTGTAGCTCTCCTATAGCTTTGGGAAAGAAGGCTTTTCCTGCCTTATTTTCCTCTATTAGTCTGTATGTACGAGTGAATCTGCAGCAGTAGCTGGCATTGCCTTCTTTGATTCTAACTGCATGAATCATGCCATCACCGTCGAAGAAATGATGGCCAGCCGTTGGTTTGTACCGAGGATTGGCTCCATTGCGGACGTAAACTCCATCCAGAGATTGAGGGAGGTTGCCAGTGATGGGGAGGTCATGTTGGGGAGGGTGTTCTGAAACGGGAGCAAAATTGCCAACCAGCTGAATGGATGGATCAACAGTGGATCGCAGAGAAGAATTTCTCTCTATGTATGAGATAAGGGCTGATTCCATGATGCCCAGGGTGTCTGAAGCTATCTTTTGAAAGAAATTTTGCTTCTTCCTAGCATTGCTCTTCGGATAGTTTCTCTGAGAAGTGCAGTGGCATTGCGGGCGATTGTCTTTAAGTAGCAGGTTCTGGGAATCATATAGCTGCATCTGATACTCCCCTGATAATGAACTCTGCCCACTGTGTAAATCATAGGTCAAGTTATGGTTTTCAACCATGGTAATGATTTCTGAATTGTAGATCCTTCTTGAAATATCTGTCTGAGAGCTCAAATGGCCAACAATGCATGCCACATGGCAACTGGAGAAAGAAAAGAGCTTGGTTCGTCTAGCCCGACTGCTCAGTGGGATTCTGAACCATAATGGTGGTGCTAAATTGGGATAGAATAGAAGCCAAGTATTTACAAGATGATTCAAAGAACTCCTTGGATGGATGATGGGGCCTCCCATTGTATTAAGTCTCGTGCTTTCAAGAGCTTGCATTTTTATCAATCAGCTATGATCTTAGTAGTTTGCCTTCCCTTCGGGGTGACATGAGCAAGCAGGTGTGATAATCTACAAAGAAGTTACAAATCTCGATTATGTCACTTCACATAAGGAAATTGCATGTGAGCTTGAAATGGTGCTCAATCTTCATCCAAAAGTGCAAAGATAATTTGAATTTGCATACAGAGCTTGAATCACTTGATTTAGCAGAAAAACTTAGTTGCTTCACACGGCCGATTTTGGCACTATATATGCCATTTGTAAGATTGAAGGATGGAAGTAGTGCTACACCCATGATGCTCTCGATTTCGTACAAAGTAGATTAAGCTGTGAAATGGCACACTGATATTAGAGTTACTCGGAAGCTTTTTCCTTGAATTAATGTTTTAACTTTGAAGGAATATTTTAAATGGAAGCTGTGAGAACTGCAAGATGCTTCGGATATCCTGGAACAACATCATAATCAAGCTGTGAAACTAGGAGACAGTCTACACTGTACAGGGCACGCTCGTGGCTTCCACGTGTGTTAAGATTTAGAGATAAACCTTGAACTAGTGTTTTATGCTTTCATCGAAATGAAAGCAGTAAGAATTTGCTAAGAAATGCAAATGTTTGAAATATCTCTGGCCCGCATCATAATCAAGTGATGAAACCAGGAGACAGAGCATGTCGTGGGCCTCCACGTGAACATGAAAAGGACTTGAACCCAAGCTCTCTTGAAAGTATCAAAGCATCAGTGTGACAAGATGAAGGTGGCAGGGGAGAGTCCGAGAGACTTCTTTCTCAGCCGAAGGCTGAAGGTGGGAACTTCTTTATCAACTCAGAGCTCTGAAGAAAAGGTATGTGATGAAAGCAGCATGACTGTATGCAAAGTCCTTCAAATTACGCAATCACACGGATACATCAAACAGTGTGCTCGAAAACAGATTTCCCATAAGAAGGATCAGAATTTGCGACCAGGCTTGGAATTGACCTGTGTGTCACCTTTCAGATTGACGGGCATCTATTGCTTTACTTTCTTATAACATCTATGTTTCAAGTTCAGCAGTGTAAATCAAGTACAATAATCAATTCTATTTGAAAAAATTAAAATGCTATAGAAGGCCAAACCTTTTCTCGCACAAAATGCTACATGGAGGGAGAAAACTTTTATCAAAAAATTGAAATAGGAGACATTGTCATTAGAAAGTTTAAAATGTTCCTACATATTTGCGTTGAAATATGACAGTATGTTGTTAAATTCCAAACACATTTTGCTCAGGAAAACAAAACCGACCATTCCATCAACGAATTGAAAGAGAAAAATAATCTGAAAGGTGAAAGATGGGTTTTTCAAAAAATTTCTTATCTTGCCTTGGAGACAGAACCTTCAATTTACTGTTCCAATTTCCGTCCCACGTCAACTCATGAATTGATCTCAAAAGGTGAACAATTTTCCAGTACCTTTACGTGTGGCTTTGGCACGACGTCCGTACTAGCCTATAGAAGAGGGCCAAGTGGAAGTGTTCCCGGCCAAGCCGCCGCCACGGCAGTGCATAACCACGTGGTCGGAGTTGATGTTTAGAAGTCAGTTAGTCCGACTCGACAGCGACACAGCGAGGGCGATGGCCCACTGGCGCCATCTCTCCCCACTGATTGTTCTCTTTTAAAATTTCAAAATGCTGTTTCAATCTTTGAGTTTGATTTTCTTTCTCCCGTCAATGGATTTTTTGAAAGACAGCAAGAGTCGAGACATTCTCTCTTTTTTGGTATAAAATCCTAGGAATAACATGATTATTCAGGATTTGTCAGAGTTTGTCCTTAAAGTTAGTAGGTAGGGCCAAGACTCAAGTATTGCAGAAAATCTTACAGATGGCAATGAGTAGCTTTATCCACAAACTTTCATGTATTGGATCAGATGTGATAATGGCCCTACCAATAAACCCTACTTGCATGTGATTGGATTCAATTGGATTTTTAAAATTATGTTTGTCTTGTTGCAAGAGCTTCTGATAAAGTGCTAATGGAAGTCCTTGTAAATTTGGTTCTAGTTTAATTTTTTGGCCTATTTTAGAATATTGTTGTACCAAATCTTATTTCAAGGTATTTTGAAACTTGTAGACACAAGGTTAAAGATTTTTAGGTAAGCATCTCTCTCTCTCTCTCTCTCTCTCTCTCTCTCTCTCTCTCTCTCTCAATTAAGTTTTATGTGGATATTTCAAAGCAACTTCAAAATAAGAATTACAATATGGAATATGATTTATTTAAAAAATGCCCAAAAATCTAGCTAAAGTCAATTTCTTGTGGTTAACAAAAATTTCAAGCTTTAAAAAAAAAACCTACTAACCATATCACTAAACAAAATTGTCCTACCTTTAACCTAAGGGTATATATCTCTTGAAACAAAAAGTCCTAGCAAAACAATGTACAAAAAACTAGAACCAGCTACTTAAATACTTGACATAAAGAATCACAATCAACATTGATGAGGTTTTCAATACCAATAAACATTCTACTCCTAAAAGCACTCGAAATGTTACCATTCTAACAACTAGAATTCCTTCCAACTAATCAACCCTCGATTTCAATAATTTCAGAGAACATAAATTCCCCGTACAGGCCTAACTAGTTACCATCATGACCTATAAAAGATTGCAAAAATTCCTATGCAATCGCTCATATTTTGCTTTCGTCTTTAATCGTTTGATCTTACTTCTCTTTGTCTACATGAAACATAACCATTTGCATGCTTCTAATTCTTCTTTTTTATCATAATGCCAAGCGATAATAGCATCCCTTGATCTCTAAATGCAAGACATTCTACAATCCCAACTATCCTATCAAACAAAGAAATGTCTAATCCACATGCCCAAATTTGCCAATTATAGGACATGTTCTAAGAACATTAAGAAGACAATATACAAATTGTTCACAAGAGAAAATGCCCTACATCCACTTAGCACCACATCCCACAAAGATTTGTGACAATTGTTTAGCATGTCGTCCATTGTTTCTTCTTTCTTGTCACACAATAAACACTTACTATCCATCAGAATGGTCTCTTTTTTGAGCTAAAAAATCTTTGCTTATAGTTCTCCAAGACTCCAACATTTGAAGTTATCAAATTTTATATCTCTTTTGTGTCCTTCTAGATTGTCCAATCATGTTTCATTTCTCATTTGAATTTACACCGATGCTGCTAAAATTTTGTCCTCTAATAATGCTTATAGGCATCTTTGAAGCTTTCAAAGCTACTCAAAAAACTCCATTTTTTCTCCGAAGAAACAAGGTTTTCCTTGATTAGAGCATCTGGAATAATTGATTTAACAACAACCAACTTTTATCATTCATGCCAAATAACCTAAGGAGCTAACCGTTATCTTTGTAATCTATCAACAAAGCCTTATCCACAAGAATAAGATTTATTTAAGCTCCAAAACCACATCTTACTAGCAATGGCCATTTCCATTTAACTTTGATGTGAGATGGAATCCAATCCTATAAGCTAGAAATAATCCATTATCATTTGATGTTCAATGGGCCTGGCTCAGTTGGTTAGCTTGGCATTCAAGGTTTGATTGGTCTTAGGTTCGAGACCCCTTAAAAACCAAGATGCATTATTCTTTGATAGTGCATTTAATGTTAGGTATAGCATTTTGACCTGAATGCAACCAAAATTGGTTATTGTTATTATCCTAAAATTAAACAATTTTTTACTAATTGGATTGATTATTGTACTTTGGATTATGTGTACCTGGCTCACCAGTGCATAACGTACTTTCCAACATTCCAAATGTAACTAATGCCCCCAAAGGAAATAGACCGTGACTTCATTTATAGCTTTGAAATGACATTTGGCACCAATAAAGAGTGAAAGATATGACAAGAAAGGAAATTATTGAGATGATTGCAATGCCCATACACAAATGAAGAAGAAAGAGCATTCCATTTAGCTAGTTTCCTTCAAAATTTCTCAATAATCCAAACAAATGTATTACTTCAAAATACAACCACCCCCATTTCTATTTGAAAATTTTTAGCCGATGTGTCACATATAAAATGCTAGCAACAAATTTCTCCTAGTTGATAATAAAGCCAAATGTAAATCCAAATTCATTGAGGATAAAAAACATGTTATTTATATTCATTTTCAAAACACAAAGAAGGAGACCTATATCATATACAAATAACATTCTCAATCTAACAAGGTTCACCAAGATATATCACCTTAAGCCACTTCTTATGTACAAGCAAACACATCAACTAATGACATATCAAATGCATTATGGGCCTCTTCTAGCACATGTTCAAATACTGAGTCATGGTTGATTGATTCTAATATTGCATTTCATATGAATGGTTTAATGAGTCGGAAAGTTTTAATCGAGTTGAGATGTTCTTAGAAACTGGTTATATATATATAATCATATATTCAATATTCTGTTTGGAACTTTACTCTACCCTTTTAGGTTGATCCTCGATAAAGATAACGTCCCTATTGTATGGCACCTACCAATGAAAAAGTTTGCATTGGGGCACATATGCATGTGTGTACAATGTTTAACAAATATTTAGCTGCATGATGGTGACTTGATCTAAATGGATTCCTAGTCTGCTTTCCTATAATATTAGACAACGAGTTTGACTTTCCTATTTGGATAGTCAAGATCAAGTATAATAGATTGCTTAGATATATTCAATACAAATGCATTATTCAAGTGGCCAAGTCTATAATGCCAAAGTAATCATTCATTCGATAAAGATAACGTCCCTATTGTATGGAAGTATTAAGAGGTTGATTTGTAGCAAAATAACAATGAATCAATATGTATAAGTTTCCATGCCTCTTTATGAGTGCAAGGATCATGTTTGTCCTATTAATGAGTTTGCATTGATCAGATTCAAATTATACTCTATATCGTAGATCTATAATTCTACTATCAGATAGTAAATTCATAGATATATTAGATACATAAAGGACTTTAGATAGTAGGTTGAATTGATCATTTTTGAAGTTTAATCTTACAATGCTACACAGGAGCAACAAAACCAAGCATACGATTATCAGCCTACGACAACAAAAAGATCAACTAGAGAATCGAGAATAATATAAGAATCGACTACAGTCAATGAAGCACCTACCAGTCAAACCCTGAGACAAAGAGTATGCCTCATTGATTATGAGCCAGATATGGCTTGAAGCAGTCACCTAGAACTTGGTTTCAGAGAATCAACACCTTCCTCATCCAACAAGGTTACAAACCAAGCACTGCCAATTCTGATGTCTACTTCAAGTCAATGCATCATTCCTTTAATATTGTCACATTGTATGTTGACGAAACAATACTTTTCAAAGATTCTTTGAATCTGATAAAAAATGCTAAGAAGATTTTGTCCTCAAAACTTGACATGACAGATCTGGATAAAGCTCACTATTTTTTAGGAATTCATATCCACATAGATAGAGCAACAAGGCCAATCTATATCACTCAATAGAGGTACATTCAAAACAAACTCATCATATACAATTTGATAAATTGCAAAATAGCTCATTTACCAGTGAAACCAGGCCTACGATTGTCGAGGGACCAATGTCCTCAAACAAATCAAGAGAAAGATCAAATGAGAGACTATCCCTACCAGCTGATTTTAGGATCTCTCATGTATGCAATGGTCTGTATAGACCTGACATCACTTTTGTAGTAAGCTCCTTAACCCAATTCACGGCTGACCCTGACATGATCCATTGGAAGGTTCTCATGAAATTCATGAGGTATATTCAAGGTACAAAGGACCACTACATTTACTATGGAAAAGTTGACAACAAGAAGCTCCACATATGCAAGTTGGATGAGAGATGTAGATACTCATAAATCCACATCTAGATT
>CM055109.1:12991600-13159210 GCA_029204225.1 Diphasiastrum complanatum
CAAGAGCAAGAGGAGCATTCAAATGTGAGGAGAATAAAGAGAGTGAGGAGGATAAAGAGGGTGAGGAAGGATCAACCGTACAAGGGAGACGACAAAGACGATAGGTACGACCCTTGATACCATAATCCACTCCTCTTTTTTCTTCAAAAATGTCGCAACAATGGTCAGCCTTTTTGAAATTTGCAAGAATCCCTAAACCCTAAATCCTAAACCCCCTCAAATTAGTTTTAGTATTCCGAGGTCTGTTTCGAGGACCTGACTAAATTAGATTCAGTATGTCGTGGTCTGTTTCAAGATGAATTTCAAGGCCTTCACTAAATGCTAAAATCAACTCAAAATTGTTGCATTCTAAAATCACACAATTATCAAAGATTGTCGGCCGTTATATTCCCAAGCCTTGTCAAAGAATATATAGTGCACTGAACGACACAAGTTTTTATCTGCTAAATTGTAATCATCTGGTTAAATGATATCATAAGTGTCCAAACATCGACGTATTTGGCCTTCATCCTACTATTCTTGGGTGTCCAACTACCCAAAATTTTGAAATTTGTCTTTTTCTAAAAGTAGTGATTTTGCACAGTAGTAATTGGGATCCATTCACCTATGTCCCTATTTCCAATACTCAAAAAAATTAAACCATCAATGTATAGTAATATAACTGGCAAGAACTTTGATTGTAATAAGGTCTATGTACAAAGATCCAAAAGCAAAAAAAAATCATCAAAAACACTTTAAACTCCTCAACGACATACTCTTTTGCAATTGATTGTACGAAATTAGATTCTGATCAAGCAGATCATGCAGATCCTTGTTGTGCTCATTAGTTTAGGAGTATTGAAGAGGCTAGCCATGTAATGAAACACGTAGTCCTGGATATCATGACAAGATTACCATTGGCCTTGCTCCAAACAATGAGGGATTAAGACCTATCTTGAATCTCTATATCGAGACGCCTGGTCAAATTGCCATAGATCACCATCATATTTAGTAATGACTTCTAACCATATGAGTGTAACACTATTTTCCTATTGTGAGATATAATGCCATACTTTGCCAATGACACATAGTGACTAGATGATAACATATGGCAATTTCATGTAGAATTTGAGATATTGAATTTTTTGTGATTTTGTCAAAACCCTAATTGTAATTGGATCTCTAGTTTGTGAGGTTACTGAACTTCATTTGAGTGTGTTTCAATCTTAGAAAGTGGCAAGAATCATTAGATTGAGGATAGATCATAGATTGATCACTATTCTATGTATTGGTTTTTTAGTTAGAAGTGCTAGAAGAGATTTGAGAGGTTCCATATCTTTGTGATTTTTTCTTGACTTCATTTGTTGACATTCAAGAGAGTGCTTTGTGCATTGGAACAGGTTGAAAGGAGAAGATCAAGTCATTGCAACATGGCTACAAGTGGTGGATTCATGTTGGAAGGCAATGATAGGCTTACTTCAATCAATTATTCTACTTGGAAGGTGAGGATGGAGTCCTTATTGGAGTTGAATGAGTTGATGGAGATTGTTGCAGGTTTGGAGGAGAGACCAACAACTCAACAAGATCAAATGAGGTATGATAAAAGGGCCAAAAGGGCTCTACACATGATTAAGATGAATGTTAACAGTGAACTTCTCAAGGAGATTGGTAAGTGCACATCATCTTTGGAGGCTTGGGAAGCTTTGAAGAAGCTTTAGGAATCCAAGTCTACATCTAGAGTGTTGACTCTAAGAAGACAAATTTTTCAAAGTTTGCAAAAGAAGGAAGAGAGTTCTCATGATTTTGTTTTGAGGGTAAAGCATTCAATGCTGAGTTATCATGTATTGATGAAAGCATTAAGGAGGTAGAACTTGTTCAAGCTATACTTAATGTTCAAGTTATACTTAATGGCTTCTTGGATGATCATGCTAATATTGCTCAAAGTTTTGCTATTCAAAAGACTTTGCCAAGCATTGTGGATTTGCAAGAGATCTTGGTGAATGAGGAGTATAGTCTTCAATCAAGAGGAGGTGGATCTACATCGGTATCTCATTACGTAGAGGATGCTATGTTCATCAAAGGCAAGTTCAAGGGCAAAGGCAAAGGAAAGTGGTCTAAAGAGCAAGATCAAGGTGAGACTTCATCTTTTGGCAAAATGAAAGATATGTCTAAGTTGAAATGCTTTTATTGTGAAATCAAAGGGCATTTTGCTAATGAATTTTTGAAGAGAGTAGATCAAATGGTTCTATCAAGAGACTTTGTGAGGGAGATAGTCACAATCAAGAAGAAGAGAAGTATGTGAAGAGTTCAAAGTAGGATGTACTTTGAATGATGTCATTGTGAATGATAGTGAGGATGAATCATTATCATATGAGTCATTACCTAAAACATTGAGTAGAAGTTCTTGATTGAAAAAAGAGAGTATTTCAATCATCCTTATGTTGAAGGTACTAATCATTTTTTTCATGGCTTCTAATTATTTTTGAGGTTTCTACTTCTTATGATGCAATCATTAAGAGGGAGTCCTATGAAGGAAAGAGCAATGGAAGATTGGTTCTTGAGAAGATCCAAGGCATGGATCTTACAACTCTTCATCAACTCAAAGGATTCTATGATTGTGGATTAATCACTCATGATCAAGATGGCAAAGGTTGGTTGGAGAAGACTACATGGAGCAAATCGAGGCAATTTCTTCAAGGCAAGGGAGATCTCATTGGTGAGCTTATTGAGGCTTGTTATGGACTCAAGAAGACTGGATTTATTAGGTTTGATACTCATCTTCACCTACTCTACTTCATGTTGGATGGAAAGTTCGGAATCTATCTTTTGATTTATGATGGTGCCACCAATGACATTGTTCTCACTAACCTTTGTGGGAATTCAATATCAAGCATTGATGAGATCTTGTTGGATCTAGATCATATATTTGAGAGGGGGTATTTCCAGAGGTTCAGGTCTAAAGATATTCATATCTTTGATATCTTTGATGATCAAGCCTAAAGGTAAGCAAGTGGAAGTGACTCACTTTGCTTTGCTCACATGTTTTGATGATGCTATGCAAGTGGATATTGGTTCTCATGGTTTTCATGCTGGAAAATCAAGTAATGGATCTAGAAAACAAATTATAAAAAATCTAAACTCCTAGTAGATCCCTAGTTGAGTCGTTTCTGGACTCTTGGCCACTCTCACCCAACTTCGCATCATGTTTTAGAAGTGGGATTTATCGTGCCTGCACAAGACAAACATAAGACAATGATGAGTTTATGAAGAGAGAAATATGTGGCGAGAGTTTTATTAGTTCGACACAGTTGCTGAATAGTATCACATCTATGTACAATGTAATGATAATAAAAGAATGCTACATTGATTTGAAGCAGACATTCCAATTTGGAGTGCTTGGGTTATAACCATATTCGACAAGGAAAGTGTTGATCCTTTGGAAACAAGCTCTAGCAGATTGCTTCAACTTTGCATACATGATTTTCTTTGTCATTGATTCGATATCCTTCGAGTTGTATCATGCAGAGATCTTCTCCAATAACTACATTCAAATAGGTTGTCTGTATATTCAAATAGGTTGAATGATGTATCTCCATATTCGTTGCATCATCATACGATAGAAGAGTTTTGATTGAAGAATGCTTGATCGCCAAACTAAAAGTCTCAATATAGTTGATATTCGATATGTAGGAAAATCCTCTTGCGACAAGTCAAGATTTCATTTGATCGATATTTCCATCAACTTTGTATTTGATCTTGAATATCCATTTGCAATCCACTACATTTCTGCTGGCAGGTATTCGACAATAGTTGAAGTTTGGTTCTTGATGAGAGATGAGTTCTCTCCATAGATCGAGTCTGACTGACCGAGTGCTTCTTCAACAATAGTCAGTTCTCTAATGAGATAGCAAGTAGATTCATCAGTATATCTATTAGGTGGTCTGAGATCTCTTCTCGATCTCCTGGAAGATGAATGAGGTTCATTATCATTTAGTAACATGGGCTCCCATTGAGTAGTTCTAAAAAGTAAAAACTGAAGTCTCGAGAAGCCGTTGGTTGGCATTGAACACCATGTAAAAGACGCTTGTCATCTCAGAGTGGTTGAGGAATTTCGCCTCGAAACTTGCAAGGCATCATTCTTCACGATAAATGTTGCAGATACTACTACGCCATGTGCTACAATGCTGAACTTCGATACATCCACGAGATTTCACGCTAAAGGCTAATGTACAAATTGGGTTGATTCATTTACTTGTTGGTTCTCCAAAATCGTGAGTATCAGGAGGGAAAAACGTTAACCGTAGAGCTTCTGCAACACTAGCATACTAAGAACTAGAGAAAGTTTATAGTTTTTTGATTTCATCCTCGCAAGCTCCCAGCAGCTGATCACATAAATACAAAAGTACCAGCGATTCATGGATTCAGTCCTAACGGTAGAGTACGGACTCGGAGTGCGTGACTTCAGCCCCAACGATAAAGCAAGGACAGGGAATTCGATGCATCGGCCGATGAGGTATGCTGCACATTTTTATTAAGTGACAGTTGCATTCTCGTACTTCGGTTTGAACATATTTTGTTTGATATTGCTATTTTTTTTGAAGTGAGTGGAAACTAGACTGATTGTCTTTCCGTATAGATCAGTTAAAGAGAACATTATGTCGTGGATCACCTTCACGTCACCCATGCTCGATAGATTTATCCTTTTTCTGTAGCTACCCCATCGACGAGAAATCCCGGTATCGATGCGCTTAATACTTCGCAGCTAAACCAAGAAACAGGAGCACCATTTAAGCATATTATCAAAAGAACGAAATGGTAAATATGACTAAGTTATTGTTAGCTAATGTCTCTATAGACAGGATGATTGAGTTAGTTTCTTGATATAATTTATGTTTTGTCAGTGTCTGATAAAATTAACCATAGTTTTGTATCAAGTGTAATTTGGACAGCATTTGCAAGTCTTTGTCACTTACAAGTTGTTTGACACAGCAGCAGCACGAATGAAAATAATAATTCAGGTATACCATTATAACTGTCCATAACACGGGCTCTTGTTGAGTAGTTCTAAAAGCTGAGGTCTCGAGAAGCCGTTGGTTGGCATTGAACACCGTGTGAAAGACACTTGTCATCTCAGAGCGGCGGAGGAATTCTGCCTCGCAACAAGGTCATTTTTTCACGATAATCATATTGCAGATACTACTACGGCATGTGGGACAATGCTGAACTTCGATACATCTACGAGATTTCACGCCAAAGGCTAATGTACGAATTGGGTTGATTCATTTACTTGTTGGTTCTCCAAAATGGTTGGTATCAGGAGGAGAAAACATCAAGCGTCGAACTTCTGCAAGTCCATAATTTTATGATTTCATCCTCGCATGCTCACAGAAGCTGGATAACATATACACAAAAGTACTAGCGATTCATGGATTCAGTCCTAACGGTAGAGTAAGGACTCGGAGTGCGTGACTTCAGCCCCAACGATAAAGCAAGGACAGGGAATTCGATGCATCGGCCGATGAGGTATGCTTGCACAGCTGAAAAAGTCACAGTTGCATTCTCGTTCTTGGGTTTGAAAATATTTGGTTTGATGTTGCTATTTTTTATGAAGTGAGTGGAAACTAGATTGATTGTCTTTGCGTATGGATCAGTTAAAGAGACCATTATGTGGTGGATCGCCTTCACGTCACCCATGCTCGATACATTCATCCTTTTTCTGTAGTTTACGCCATCGTCGGGAATATAGGCGTTCCGGTATCGATGCGCTTAATACTTCGCAGCTAAACCGAGAAACTGTAGCACCATTTAAGCGTATTATCAAAAGAACGAAAAGGTAAATATGACTAATTTACTGTTAGCTAATGTATCTCTCCATAGACACGATGATTGAGTTAGTTTCTAGATATAATTTATGTTTCGTCAGTGTCTGATAAAATTAACCATAGCTCGATGATTGATGCATACATCTATACTAGTCTTGGAGTACACGGGCTCAAAGAACGATATGATGTAATGCGAGCTATCTCTTTGGATTTCAACCTGATAGGAGGCTTCATGGCACATGCCGATGTATGCTACGTTTCTTAAGTGACGAATAATGTCCAATAATTCCATTACAGAGTTAGCGACCATGTTCATAGATACAGTGTTCAGCCTATTCCCCACTTCTGATGAAGAATACAGTGTACGTGTACACTTTTTGGAAGTCAAGTTGAATCTTCATCATGCGAACGTACAAAGTACATGACACTAGAACTTTCTCGTACAAGGTAGGCACTCGAAGTATCGAAACCGCATTTTTTGACAGCGTCAGTCTGCCCTCCACCGTTGCAAGTCTTGTGACGTTGTGACAATGACTACTCACCGGCCTTGTACATGATTCCGAGTCCCGACATCTTAAAGAAACACTAACCGGGAAAGCCCTTCAAGGGACACGTTTAGCCCACCAGCCCATCAAATCATATGATGGGAGTCCACCATCCCACTACACAAAAAGGAGGGGGAAAAAACCTCGGAGTTTTCTCCAATATCCTATGTTATTGGAGGATTGTCATTCTTCAAAAAAATTGCCTCAAATTCAATATTCTTCAGCTACTGAATTTTAATTATACTTCACTCTAAGTAAGTAGCATGATGACAACATCCATAAATATCTTAATAATCATTTATTGTGATTGAAATTATATCAAGAGATTCTTGGTATCTACCCCATCAAGGAATGTGAGCACGAATTGTGTTCTGATTTAGTTAATAGTTTTTGGTTTATATGTTACTTCTATCGAGTATCAATATGGGGCTCTTATGTGGTAAAGCTTGACAATCTCAAAATGAGTTTCTCAAACTACCATGGCTAGATTAAAACCTTATTATGTGTTCTAAACCCCGAGGTTTATAATTTTGTGAATATTTTGCTATACTGGTTGTTCTATTCTGATACTTCGTAGACTTTTATGAACACTTGCTCACTCACAAAGAAAACAAAATCAGTATGTTAGCAAAGATATCGGAATAACAATAAACATAATTATGGCTAGTATGAGCTCTTTTGTATAGATGTTTAGAATGACGCCTTAGGCAACAATGATGATTATACAAGTAAATATTTTACTTTTTTTAGGCTATTATAATATGCATGCATTGAATGGTCATCTATGATGGACGTGAAATTCTATATCTATGAATTAAAGGAATGATGTATATGTCTTGGGTGTTAGCATTTAATTGTGCTTGAGCACAACAACATACATGGGTTATGAAGATTCAAGTGAGTATGTGGTGTCGGTCACTATGGGTTATGGTTGATTTGAGTAATAATAGTTAGCTTTATCACAAAGTGTTTGTTATTGTGATGAGATGCTCAAGCCTCAAGTCTCTTTGCAGTTGAAAATACAGTTTAAAACCGACCGAATCAATCACCATAGCACAACGGCAAGTGCAATAAGACAAGACAATAGAATTGCTCTCCCACAAACTGTATATTCACACTAATAAGCAAGTACAAGGATAAAGCTGCTTAAGAGCACTCAAAGGGCTCGTAAAAGAAAGACGGCCCGATAATTCTAGAACTGAGCGCACGTGGTGCTGTCGAAATTAGAAAGCACTGTATAAGTCGATCATTGCTATTTTAACTCTCTCCCTCAGTGATCAACGTCTCTCTTTATTTTAAAGTTTACTCTATTCATGGAACATACCTCCATGATAGTATCATAAATAAAGGCTTTTTACATAACCAGATCTAAGCCAAGTTTGGCTCTAAAAGTTTTAAACTTCTCTTTACTTAAAGCTTTCGTAAATATATCAGCAACTCGCAACAACGTAGAACAGTGTGCAATACTTATATCTTCAGATTGTAGATTTTCATGCACAAAGTGATATTTTACCTCAATATGCTTTGTTCTCGCGTGAAAGACAAGATTCTTAGCCAATTGAATTCCACTCTGGCTGTCACAGAAAATAACAGTGGGATGCACTTGTTTCATGCCAATTTCACGTAACAACTTACGCAGCCAAATAGCTTCCTGAGTAGCAGAACTTAACACTTTATATTCAGCTTCTGTAGAAGAAAGAGAAATGGTGTCTTGCTTCTTGCTAGACCATGAAAAACAACTGCTACCAAAATTGTAGGCATAACCTGTTGTTGACTTTCTATCATCTACATTTCCTGCCCAATCAGTGTCAACATAACCTTGCAACTTAGGTAAAGCACTTTGTCTTTTGTAGATTAGGCCAAGGTTAGGTGTACCTTTTACATACCTAAAAATCCTTTTCGCAGCTTTCCAATGATCCATAGTGGGTGATGACATGAATTGGCTAATCAGACTTACAGCATAATAGATATCAGGACGTGTAGTTGTAAGATATATCAAACTCCCAACTAGCTGACGAAATAAAGTAGCATCAACATGTGCACTATCATCAACACAAGATAATTTCTTACCAGCTTCGCAGGGGGTGATGGAAGGTTTACACTCTGTCATGCGAAATCTCTCTAATATCTCACGCACATGCTTGTTTTGACATAACCTGATATCACTGTCAGTTTGCCATACTTTGACACCCAAGCAATAGTGCATAAGATCTAAATCTGTCATCTCAAATTGCTTGCATAATTTGGCTTTGATAGAATTAATTAGATTCTCATCATTGCCCATGATAATAATATCATCAACATAAAGTACAATCAAGGCAATGTTATCTTCGTTTATAAGAACATAAATATTTGGATTTGAATTTGTTCTTACAAACTCATGAGAAAGAAAGTAATTGTCAATGCGTCCATGCCATGTGTGTGGCGCTTGCTTAAGGCCATAAAGTGCTTTGTGTAGCTTGCACACCTTATGTTCTTGTCTCTTTGCCATAAAGCCCTGTGGTTGGACCATGTAAACTTCTTCCTCTAAGTCACCATTCAAAAATGCGGACTTCACATCCATTTGATGGATCTTCCACCCGAAATGAGATGCTAAGGCAATGATAAGGCATAGAGTAGTCGACTTAGCAAATGTCTCTTCATAGTCAATTCCTTTATTTTGCTCGTAGCCCTTCACTACTAGGCATGCCTTATGCTTTGCTATCGTGCCATCCACATGAAACTTTGTTCTAAATACCCATTTGTTGTCAATGGGTTTCTTTCCAAGTAGTAGATCAAGTAACTCCCATGCATCATGCCTGTGGATGGACTCCATCTCCTCTTCCATTGCCCTTTGCCACTCTTTGTGATCCTTTGCCTCATCAAAGGTTGATGGCTCTCGACACTTCAAAATGTCACTCATTAGGGCATAGTTCACATGATAGCGATCGGGAGACTTTCTTTCCTGCGTTTATCTTCTCCTTCTTCTTGTGTGCTAGATCCTAGTTGATTTAGCTTTGCGTCCTTCATGATCTTTTCATACCATTCTGGTATCTTAGACTCAGGTGATACACTTCCTGGAGAGTATGTGTCCCAAGGAGTGTCCAAGCAATGTCTCTTACTTCCAACCGGTTTCTCCTTTGCTGCTCCTATCGACAAGTACCTTCCCCTAGGCTCTTGGGTATGTGGTGTCTTCTCATACTCACCCTCTCGATCTTCGTCTTCATGTGCATCATCTTGTGGAGTGTCCTCTTCATTTTTTTCTTCCAATACTGTGGGAAGTCTTTTGATGCTTTCATCACTTGCATGGTCTTCACCTTCATACCTACGCGTCTCATCAAAGATCACATCTTTGCTTATGTGAATCTTGTTCATTACAGGATCAAAACACCTATATGCCTTCGTCCTCTTGTCATAACCGACAAAGATACACTTGATTGCTTTGGCATCAAGTTTCTTTCGCTCCTCCTTTGGCACATGTACATAGGCCCTACATCCAATGACACGAAACTTGTCGATTTCTTTGTATGATGCAGTATCTGTCTTGAGAAAACTCTATCCTACCACTACAACTATGTTATTCGTTCCAATGGAGGATTTAAAGTCCTCATTGAACCTAAGAATAGACTATGTCATATTAGTTACTAAAACTATGTTATTCGCTCCAATGGAGGACTTAAAGTCCTCTCTATTGGAACCAATATGACATAGTCTGTTCTTAGGTTCAATGAGGAGGATTTAAAGTCCTTATTGAAACTAATAACACACTCTCACTACCAATATGTCGAGTGCCAATAGAGGATTTAAAGTCCTCATTGAACCTAAGAACAGACTATGTCATATTGGTTCCAATAGAGGATTTAAAGTCCTTATCGAATCTAATAAAACATCCTACCATTACAACTATGTTATTCGCTCCAATGGAGAATTTAAAGTCCTCATTGAACCTAAAGCAGTGGGAGGAGAATTGGATCCCTGACCTGAAGAATGAGCTGACGACTTTTAGGCAGTGGACTGGTTAAGGGAACATGTGAATGCTTCTTCGGGAGTCACATTTGGAACCGCAACTGCAGGGCTCCTATTTTGCAAGAACGTTGCCGCACTGCACGCTTCTGACCAAACTGAGTCAAGCCCATTTGCTTCATCATGGAGCGTGCACTCTCCATAATAGTCTTGTTTTTCCTTTCAACTACACCATTACTATGCGGCGTGTGTGATTGTGTGAATTGTCTTTTTATGTCGTGTTCCTTGCAAAAGTCCTCAAAATTATTAGATTTGTATTCGCCTCCTCTATCAGATCTTAGCACTTTGATGCGTGCATCCAATTGGTTCTCTACTAAAGCCTTAAACTCCTTGAAGCGAGCAAAAGCGTCAGATTTCTTCTTCAATCAATAAATCCATGTCCTCCTAGAGTAATCATCTATGAAAGTCTTAAAATAATAGGCTTTCCCCTTCATTGGGCCACACAAGTCGCTGTGAATAAGTTCCAACGGTTTCTTAGCTCTTGCAGTTCCACCTTTCTTGAATGTCTCTCTGTGATGCTTTCCCATGATGCATCCTTCACATATGGCGTGATGATCATCCTGTAATGCTGGTAATCCTATTACCATCTTCAGCTTCACCATCAATCTTAAGCTCCCATAGTTCAAGTGACCAAGTCTTCTGTGCCACAACTCAGATTGAGATGCTGTTGAGATAGCCAAACCATATTCTCCTGGTTTTGCAGCATCCAATTTATAAAGGCCACAGTTACTATCTCTATAACCTGTCGCTACCACCCTATGGTTGTGGTTCATATACTTCATAAGGCATCCATCCTTGACAAATTCAACCTTAAGATGTGGATTTGCCATTATACCAACAGAAAGCAAACTCTTTTTGAGTTAAGGAACATAAAACACATTAGGGATATTCTTCATTTTACCATCAGGAAACTGCACATGTACATTGCCAACACCCTATATTTGGCATTCCTCCCCATTGGCTTGTGTGACCTTGTCCCCATTATGGATTGGCAAGAATTTCTCAAACCAATCGCGTTTTCCGGTCATATGCCCTGTGGCGCCTGAATCTATAAACCATCTGGCAGCATCATCAACCTGGGATGCCAATGCCGATGAAAAGACACTTGTCTCGTCATCTTCCCCATCATCTTCGGCAATGTTGCCTTGTTGCTTCACATTTCCCACTTTTATGTCTGTTGTCTTCTTGTAACACTCGCATGCCCAATGACCCGGTTTGTGGCAATAGTAACATTTGTCTTTCTTCTTCTTTTTTCACCTTCAATGACAACTGTCCCTCGTCGTCATCATCCTTGTATTTTTTAGGAATCCCTTTCTGCTTGCCTTTAACAAGCAAAGCTTGATCATCCTGTGGGGTTTGCCTTGACTTCACCACCTCGCTGTGCTGTTCTTCCTGCAACATGATTCCGTGGAAGTCTTCAAAAGTAGGCAATCTCTCCCTCGAAGCGATGCCGCTCATGAACATTTGTAGACCTTCCGAGACACCGCGTATAGTGGTATGTACCAATTCAATGTCCCTAATTGGTTCTCCAATTGCCACAAGTTGATCTCTCAGCTCCTTTATGCTGGTGAAGAAAGATCCCACCGATTCGCCTTCTTCCATCCTGATTGCGTTCAACCTCGACTTCAAGAACATGGCTCGAGTTGGATTACAAGTTTGAAATTGCATTCTAACAGCTTCCCAAGCTTCCTTAGCTGTCGGGAAATCACTTATATGGGTGATCACATGGTAACGACTTGCAATTTTTTGGTTTACCAGGCCACCCGCCGCTTTTTCGCCAAATTGAAAGCCAAACTAGCGTCGCCTTCCGAAATGCTTCTCGTCACGAACTCCCGACTACGTGCCCAATGGAATGGTGAAATCACTTTTGGCATGCTCCAAACACTTTCTCCGCGGCAATCACTCTGTTTTGACATACCGTACTTGCAGGTACAGTCAGGGTGCCCTTTGTTTGGAGGCTATAGCGTTGCATTTGGCCAAAATGGGCTAAAGGAGGTGAAAATGAGGGCACTTTGAGTTTTTGAACTGTCTTTTCACCTTGAAGGGATTTCAGTCTTCACCAACTTCAGGACCCAACTCAATTTTTAGGATCAAGATTTTTAAAGAAGTTGAAGTGTCTTCTACACTTTAGGCCCTTTCAAATGAAGCTCAAGTTGAAATTCAACAAATCCAATGGTTATTTGATATCTAACTGCCTAGATCACTTCTTGGCCAGTCGATTTCAGTCGTTGATCACTATGACTCCAGATCCAACGATCACGGGCTTCCAGGTGCACCCACCACACTTCTTGGGATCGCTACCACCTCTCCACACACTACAGGGGTAGCGCGACTGGCTGCGCACTCTGATCCGTGACCTCCATCACTGCCATCTCCATCATTTTCCAAGCTTTCTTGAGCTATGGCAGATCTATAAATGTTGATTCACCAAACTTGCTGGCGCGTGGCTGCTCACGGCCAGTTGACAGATCATTTCCCACACTAGGGCGCCCAGTTGCACACTTTCACAGTTGTGAGAAAGGTTTTGAGCTGAGAGAGATCTGAGTTACTACTCCTCCAAAGTCTAGATTCCAAGGAAGACACCTTTCTTGAGACTTTCTAAGCCTTTTTCAAAAATTCTTTATGCAGCTTTTTATCCCACTGAGATCACCCTACAGCAAGCTAACTTTTGCTCCAAACCGCTCTTCAAACAGTATCCGATTGGATTCAAGCCAATCACAAATGTCAAGCAACCCTCCTTCTGAATTTTGGGCTTCAATTTTTGCTTGCAATCTGATTCAGCCGACAATTCTCTGTCTTTGAATCCTTTTTACAGTTTTGAGCCGTTCCACGAATCTCCACAGACTCGGTTTTGTCCTTCCTAGCCAACAAACCATCGTGAATTCGCAGCTCTCCGTTCCTATCCGGTGATTGTAGCCACCAAGGGTCTGATACCAAGTTGAGAATACAATTGAAAAACCCGACCGAATCAATTACCACATCACAACGTCAAGTGCAATAAGACAAGACAACAGAATTGCTCTCCGACAAACTATATATTTACACTAATAAGCAAGTACAAGGATAAAGTTTCTTAAGAGCACTCAAAGGGTCGTAAAAGAAAGACGGCCCGATAATTCTAGAACTGAGCACATGTGGTGCCTTCGAAATTAGAAAGCACTGTATAAGTCGATCATTGCTATTTTAACTCTTGCCTTCATGAATTTGACCATAATAATGTGTTATAGTTTCTAAATTCTTTAGATATCTATAGAAAAGAGAAAAAACCTATCAACGTCAATTTATAAATGACATTGATTTTAGTCCTTGGTTTTGTCAAATTATATAATTATAGATTATTGTATATTAATCATTCACCATCATGTATGACTTCCAAATGTATTTACAAAAGCAATATTAGACTACAATGTTGGTCACAGAATCTATAGCTCCTTGGATGGCTTAAAAAGGTACATTAATCAAATCAATGTTGCAGAAAAAGATAATGGAAAGTCAATTTTGTACATGATAGTATGGGGTGCTTTATACATACGTTATTCCTTTCATAGTCTCAAATTTACCTATGCCCTTTGTGAAAATATGTATATATCATTTTATGAATGCCTTCAAGTATTCATACAAAAATTTCCTTGATAATGTCTATATTTACATAATTCAGGAACAATGTTTGGAAAAAAGAAAAATAACTTCAAAAGTGTAATAAGTTTGGAGTTGTTAATAGTCTATCTAATGCACATTTGAAAAGTTTGTCTATAGCATTAAACTATGGAATCACAATTGACTTAGCAAGATTGAAGCAATAAAAAAGATATCATTTCCTTACGTTGTCAAAAAATAATGATGCTCATAGTAGTAGAAACTTACCACCAATGCTCCATCCAGAGCTATGTGGAAACAATCAAATTTTATTTGATGAAATATTATCGACCATAAAAGGTTCTCTTTCTAACATCGTATGGGTGGAAACTTTTGCTCTAAAACATTCACCACCAGAAAAGCTTTCATAATATGCATTTTGTCGACTACTCTATGAAAGGATGTGGTGAGTTGTTGTTGGAGGTGTGATCTATGCCAATGACAAGGCAAGCCAATAGCTTAGGATAAACTTCAACAATGTCATTACAAAGATTTTCATATATTGTATTCATCGTTAATATTCCATTAACTAGGAAAAGGCTAGGGATTTAGAATGTATCATTGTTCCAAATATCACCCATTTCAATTTCATTCTCAACTCATGAGTTTTACACCTTATTAGCATGTGTACGGTGGTGTACATGTTGTTCTATTGTTTGAATATATGGTTATTCATACTTACGAATTTGAAATTTGGAATAATTCATATACTAATAATGTTATCCATTGACAACTCCAATGATTAAAGTGGTTGGAAAAAAATCTTTGAATTTTATTATGGCATGATTGGTGCATATGTTGGAAAGAGGTGTGTGAAAAAGATAGGTTGAATAGAATCCAATAAAAAGAATTTGAACGACAAGAATTAAAACTTATCGTGCGCAGCTGAATAAACTATCTTCCTCTTTGTCTATGCATGACTACGCCTGTCAATTAGGAATAAAACAATGGTGATAGAATCATATTCGATCTTATAGTAACTAATTTTAAGATCATTAGTACTGCAGTGATTACGTAGCCAAACATTAAACATTGAATTATCAAACAAATTATCAGTCACAAAGAACTACAGAAACACATACATTCTAATACGAATTTGAACGCAATAAGAAGATAGTATTGATTCAATATGAAAACAAAACAGCTGTAAATGATTCGGATTCGCCATTGATATGTTGTTCGTTGAAAGTAGATGAGCTTGGACCTTCGATGAGAATAGTCGAATGAGGAACCTTGAAGTTCAATATGTCGGACGAGTCAGAAAAGTCGGCTACATGGGCTTTGCCTTTTCCCTTGAGGTTGATAAACTGATCTTCGATGAAGATGACATCTCGGCTAGCAAATATCCTCGCCTCGAGAGGACCGAACAACTTGTAAGCTTGATCTGCAGTAGTGTAGTTGATGAAAATACACTTGATACTTTGGAAGTCGAGCTTCTTTTTGAGATCATGAGGAATCTGCGCATAAGCAATACATCCAAAAACTTTCAAAGTTGATAAAAAAGGTTTGGTACATTGGCACTGATCACTATTCAACACATAAGATCCTACGAAAGGTTTCAACTTTGGCCAAAAAAAGTCTCTTCTTACCAAATTTAGTGTACAATGTATACCTGGATGCCTAGCACAAGGTGCATCATGACATTCAAATAAAATTTTCTTTTTTAACGCATCCATTCCTGGTACACACACTTTTCCCTTTCGGAACAAAATCTCATTCCGAATGGAATGGGAAAATCATCCACTACCTTCGTATCTTTCACAACCAACTGGTCACCTTGCAAATCAGTAACCGATTGAGAGCCATTTAAAATCGTTTGCCATTTAGATCCGAAGTGAGGATCTTGCTCATAAAGACCTCAAAATGAAAGAGAGAAATTAGTAGTGACCTCAGTGAACAAAAACTCATTCATCTCTCCAATCCGGCTTAAGGCGTCTGCCACTTGATTTGACGATCATTTTATATATCTCAGATCAAAGTTGAATTCTTGCATCAGTTCAGCCCATCAAGCCTTTCGACCCCTAAGGTCTTTCGGATTACAAACATATTTTAATGGTTAGTGATCTGACTTACTATAGATTGACTACCATAAATAGTGTCTCCACATCTTCAACGCATGCACAACCGCAAAAGCTCTTTTTCTTGGGTCGTATACCTAGTCTTTGCATCAGATAACTTCTTACTCTCAAAAGCAACTGGCCTCCCCTCTTGTAGAAGAACTGCACCAAACGCATAATCACTAGCATCCACTGTAACCAAATAAAGATCCACTATGATTAACACTGGTGCTGAGACAATTAGTTCCTTAAGTTTATTAGAACTTGCATCTAATGTCTCAGTCCACATGAGAGGTAGACTCCCCTTTCGAGTAATTATCCCCTTCAACAAATTGTTGCGAGGTGCAGCAATCCTCAAATAATCCATGATGAATCTATGGAAGAAAATAGTAAACCCCAGAAAAGATTTAAGTTCCCTTACTGTTTTAGGAATTGGCCAATCCAGAACCGTTTTAATCTTTCCGGTCATTCATAATTCCCTTCCAGGATATGACATGACCCAGATACAACAGTTCTTTCTTAAAGAACTCACACTTCGACTCTTTAGCATAAAGCTTCACGACAGCATTAGCATCGCAACATTCCATTGATCATAAACATTGGTATGTGGACTCGGGAGCAACGAGATACATGACTGGCAACAAATCATGGTTTCAAAATCTGGAGCTTACTGATGATGGAGAAAGAGTTGCGCAGGCGAACGACGACAAGCACCAAATTCATGGAGTTGGTGAAATGCCTATTCAATTTCCTGATGGACATGTGAAGGTAATTGAAAATGTGTTGTATGTTCCTGGCCTTCAGAAGAGTCTTTTATCTGTTGGTACAATGATAGATCACAAGTTGAAGGTGGAGTTCAACGACAAGAAATGTCAGATCAAGGATGTGAAATAGGGTTTCAAGGTGATTGTTGATGGCTTTAGGCATAAGACCTGTGGTTTGTACAAGTTAAATGTTGTTGTTACGAAGTGCAATGTGTTAGCATCTACATCACAAAGTGATTTATGGCATAGACGTATGGGGCATTTGAGCTTCAAGAGCTTGAGGCTGCTTTGTAAGCTCAAGATGGTAACAAGTCTACCCAGTTTGGATGACAAGGAAGAGTCCATTTGCAAGGAGTGCGTGCTAGGCAAGTTACACAGGAAGAAGTTCAACAAAGAAGGAGCAACAAGGGCAAAACAAGTGCTTGAGTTGATACATTCTGACCTATGTGGGCCAATGAAAATAATGTCTATTGGTAAGACATTTTATTTGCTAACCTTCATTGATGATTACTCACGAAAGCCCTGGATCTACACTGCTAAGCATAAGTCTGCCACATTTGGATGCTTCAAAAGCTTCAAAGCATTGGCTGAAAATCAGTCAGGTGCTAAGATCAAGGTACTCAGGGCAGATCGTGGTGGTTAGTATCGTTCCACAAATTTTATTGATTTTTGCAAGGAGCATGGCATTAAACAGGAGTTTGCGCAGGTTGATACACCTCAACAAAATGGGGTAGCTGAACGAAAGAATCGTACCATTGTCGAAGCAGCTAGGGCAATGATGACACATACTGATTCTTTATGGGGAGAAGCTGTCAAAACTGTTGTGTTCTTGCAAAATAGAAGCCCTACAGTTGCTGTACATAATCGCACACCCGAGGAGGCATTCACTGGTAAGAAGCCTAAGATGGATGGATGCCGAGTGTATGTTCACATACCTAAGAGCGAGAGAGCCAAAATGCAGGTAAAGGCCTTGAAGTGCATTTTTACAGGATATGATGAACAAACCAAGGGATATAGATGTTATGATCCAGAGGGGCTACATGTGCACATAAGCCGTGATGTCTTATTTGATGAAATCCATAGATTTGGGGATGAAGAAAAGAATAATGATGAGCTATGCAAGCTTCTCAAAGAGGATGAAGTAGTTCTACCACCACAGGAAGATCATTATGATGATGATGAGGGACGTGGTACTCCTCCCACCATAGAGACGAGATGGAGAGTGAGAAACAAATCTGTTGGATCGGAAAAGACTGAGGTAGCAGGTGATAAAAGGAAGGAGCAAGATGCACCATGGGATTCCTATTTACCTCGTAGCAGATCACCTCAATGTAAGCTACCCAAATGGTATACTAAAATCATGAGTGACAAGGAAGGGGAAATTGTTGAGCCTAACAAGGAGGGAGAGTTGTGGCATTCCACAAGAGAGAGGAAGGAACCTGACAAGTTTAAGGTAAACCTTGCACTTATGAGTGACACTATTTTATCTACTGAACCCTCTTGCCTTGAAGAGGCCAAAAATTAGGAGATATGGCAAAAAGCAATGCAGGAGGAGATTGATTCCGTCAAACACCATGACACATGGGAGATATTGGATCTTCCAAAGGGCAAAAGACCCATTGGCAACAAATGGGTATACAGGACAAAGTACAATGCCGATGGAACTATTGCAAAACACAAAGCAAGGCGCTATGCACAAAGTAAGGGCAGTGACTACGAAGAGACCTTCGCTCCCATGGCCAAGTGGAATACACTTTGCATGGTAGTTACTTTGGCTGCACTATTTGGATGGAATCTACATCAGATGGATGTAAAGTCCACATTCCTGAATGGTAAGCTTGAAGAAGAAATGTACATGGAGCAACCTAGTGGCTTTGTGATACATGGCATGGAAGACAAAGTGTGCAAGCTGAAGAAAGCCTTGTATGGATTGAAAATTGATGAGCATCTCCTTTCTAGAGGTTTGATACACGCTTCTTCATATTTCAATCTTTACTACTTTGCTTGTGACTCAAGCATCACACTGACTGTGCTGTATGTAGACGACCTCATAATCACAAGAAATGATGATGATTTGATTGGTGCAATCAAGAAAGACTTATTCTTTAGTTTTGATATGACTGATCTTGGCTTGATGCACTACTATTTGGGAGTTGAAGTATGGAAAGGTTGCAATAGCATCGCACTAACACAAAAAAAGTACGTGAATGAGATTTTGAAGCATTTCAAAATGTGCGACAGCAAGCTAGTATCCACACCTGTGGAGGCTGGTAAGAAACTATCTAACCAGGATGAGAGTGCACTAGTTGATGCCACTTTATCTCGTCAATTAGTTGGTTCGCTGATTTATCTCACAACTACTCGTCCTGACATAAGTTACGTTGTAAGCATTGTAAGTCAATTCATGGCTACTCCTAGAGATATCCATTGGAAAGCAGCAAAGAGAATTCTTCGTTATGTGAAGGGCACGTTAACCCATGGATTGTTGTATGAGAGGCAGCATACTTTACCAATTTTACAGGGCTTTGTTGATTCAGATTGGGCGGGCTGTATTGATGACATGAGATCTACCACAGGTTATATATTTCAGGTTGGTAATGGTGTACTTTCTTGGTCAAGTAAGAAACAAGACACAGTTGCTCTTTCTACTACAGAAGCAGAATACAAAGCACTATGTTCAGCTATGCAGGAAGCAGTTTGGCTAAGAAGAATATTAGAAGACATTGGAATTCTGCAGAATAAACCTATTGTGATCAGATGTGACAGTCAGAGTGCTATACAGCTAGCTAAAAATCCTGTATTTCATACACGCATGAAGCATATAGAAGTTAAGTATCATTTCATTAGAGAGAAGTTATTATCTAATGAAATAGACGTAGTGCATTGTAAGATAGAGAATCAGTTAGCCGATATATTCACTAAACCTTTAAGTACTGATAAGTTTGAGTTTTTTAGAGAAAAGCTCTTTGTAAGAAAGATAAACTAGGGCTTAAGGGAGAGTGTTAGAATAAGTAAGCCCGAGTTTCTCTCATAGTTCATGACTTTCCGTGTTTAGTAGTGATTTCGAGTTTTTTACTGCCTTTGTGATAGTATGCATGTGTGTCAGTTTGATAGTACATGTAGTGTAAGTTGGGACATGCATCCCGTAACGGGGACCAAACTGCCATGCAGCGGTACCCCACAAAAATTAGACTGTGTATATATATCTTTCGGTCTCTTTTGTAAATATAGTTCAGAAGTGTTCTCTTGGGTTGGTGTGTGATCTCTCTTTACTGTTTATTTGATTGATGTCAGATTGCTTGCATATTAGCTAACTATACTGCCAGTAAGATCCTTGACACTAATATCCTTGCGTGACAGGATGAATAGGACCAACATAGTCTAGTCCCCATTTTTCAAATGGTGCTTGTGATAAAACCGGATGCAAGGGTTCATAGTTCTGTCTAGTAGGCCGTCATGCTTGTTGGCAAACATCACATGTCTGAATATAAGTTTTTGTGTCCTTATGAAGCGTAGGCCACCAACATCCTGATTGCAAAAGTTTGTGAACAATAATATCTGTAGAGAAGTGTCCTCCGCCCATGCCATCATGTGAAAACATGATTAAATCTGGGATTTCATGTGGTAAAACACATCTACATAGAATATTGTCTGATCCACGACGATATAACTTGCAATCAATTGATAAGGTTGAGCCTTATGAATCAATTACCTTTTCTATACTTTTGTCAAAGAGTCATTCGGTTGTCCTAGCATCAGGTACTCAACAATATCTGCTGCCCACTCAGGTACTGCTTCTACATAGAACAATGCAGCATCTGGTAATTCATCATCCACTTCAGTATTAATTGGTGCGGATTCAATTCGCGAAACGTGATCGGCTAGATAATGTTGCTTCCCCTTTTGAACCACAATTCGAAAGTCAAATTCAGTCAATAACAGTAACCATCTTGCAATACTCCAGTATTGCATGTCTTGTTTACCAAATAAAGCAACGGTTGGTGATCTGTATAAAATGCAAAGTGCGTTTCCATGAGATAGTGACAAAATCTCCAAACAGAAAAAATCATGGCTAACGCTTCACGTTCTGTTGTTGAATAGTTCTTCTCCGGATTTGTAAGTTGTATGCTTGCGAACCGTATAGGATAGTCTTTCTTATAATCATCTGGCTGCATCAAAATTGATCCAATGGCATATTTTGAGGCATCCATGTGAACATGAAATTCAACCGTCCATGGAGAACGCGGTATTGGTGCTAAAGTTAATGCTTTTTTTAATTTTTCAAAGGCTTCTAATGCCTCTACTGTCCAAATAGGAACAATAGTTAGTTTGTATATAGTTCATGCTAAATCCGCAAAGAAGATAATAAAACTTCGATAGTAGTTCGCATGACCCATAAACGCATAAACTCCACGAATTGTTGTTGGCGGTGGCAATTCCACAATAAGCTTGATTTTAAAATAATCTGTGGCAATGCCATGTCTCAATATCACATGCCCAAGTATGGTACTAAAGGTATGGTATGTTCAATAACTGACGTCGAAATACTCTGCAGATCTTGATAAGTCCATGCAAAGCAATCTTGATACTTAATAAGTAACATTCAAAGTGCTTGATACTGTTCAAGCTTAAGTTGTGATCCAACTTGGACAATCTTTTCTGGTTCTCCTGGTTCAGCAAGATTCATTGGCTATGTCCTAGTTCGGCCATCGTAAACATCTGTCGATTCTGGCACCTAGTCTTCGGGTTCATATGTGTTTTAGGTAACATGATAACCACTTGATCCACTATATAGCGTTTAAAATGTTCGGGCATATCATGTTGGACAACATCTGCTTGTTCTTTGTCGAAAGGACTTGTCTTGGATCTTCGTTTAGTCTTCTTGGCAAGAATCAATCGTGGAGGTGATGACTTCTGAGACGATGATGTCTTGCTACAATTCTGACTTGTAGAATCATCTGTGACTTTCCCTTTGTGGCACATTCTCTGAATTAATTTTTCGAGGAGGATTTTTTCCATTTTAGAACCGTATTATAATGTTGCTTGGCTTGTTTCTTCGTCATTGACCCTGTGATCATGTCTTCCTTCAATATAACTGCTTTGGGCGGTTTTATTGTTGGTTCATCAGGAATATTACGCACTCCAAATTTGGTTGGATCCATATGATTTAGAATATGCTCATCAGTAAGTTCTGCATTGTCATCATAAGACAAGGCATGACTCATAGGATTGAGCTCATTTTCAATCGGATATGGTTTAGGTTCCGTTGATATACATTCAGCACATTCAATAGAAAAGTGATCGGAGTTCGATCCAATAATGAAATCTCACTCAAATCTGACTGATTATCTTGTTGACACATATATCCTTCTGTACAATCAATCGTTGCAAGAGCTTCATCAAGAGCTTCATTCCATTTGACAGTATCTGTTTGAGAATCATAGTGAACTCCCAAATTTTTCTCTGGTCGGTCACAAGTATGATCCGTTGTTGATGAATCATCATCTTCTTTTTGAACCACTGGTTTAATAGTCCAAGTTGCAGGATCAACTTTGAATGCATGTTCACGATTTTCAAAAGTGATTTTTCTAGTACCCCAGTTATGAATTACTTGTGCAACTCGTAACCATGGACGTCCCAATAGGACTCGATAGACATTTGGTGCTTCTGGTGAGTCCATTACTACGACAGTAATGACGAACTATACTCCCACAATTCTGACAGGTATATCTTCAACCATTCCTCACCGACAAACTGTCGTTGAATCAGCTAGCTTAATGGCAAAAGTCGCAGGCTTGATCTTTGTAAGGCCCCCATTTTTCACATAGCTTTGTAGAAATCATGTTAACTCCTGAACCGCCATCTATCACAGCTGCTTCCTTAGAAAATTGTCTATGCTGTATTGGCAGGGTGATATTTTTTTGTTCACTTTCCCAAGCGGCTCCGACAAGGAGTACTTCATTAGATTCTTCAAATCTAGCACAAAAAAGTGGCTCTTGATGGACTCCTGGTTTTCGCTTGAGCTAATTTTGCGCTAAGACTTCTTTTGCTTTTGGCAGCAACTTCAGAAACTCTCCCAATGAAATATTGATCTTACTAGACAAAATATTCATGAGCAGTTTTGTTTGCGACACTTCCAGTTCAGTCATCTTGAAGGGTTCTTCATGATGATGCAACTGATCATTCCTATATATACGTGAATTTCTTGGTGGCTGCTATTGTGAAGAATGAACTTCGGCTGTTGCTTTAGCACCATCAAGCTCCTCTTCTTTTCGCAGATGTTTAATCAACTGCCTCATATTCTGATATCTTCTTTTTTTTGCATGAAGATTCGGATAGATTCCAGATATTGTTGGTATATCAATTAACGGTATAGAATCAGCAGGTACTGGATCCGCTACTGGTTCTTTTTGCTTCTCTGCTCTGGTGACCACCATCAATTGTACACTTGGTTTATGTTGAGCTACTAGTCTTCACTTGATTGTTATCAAATTTACAGGGGCTGTAGCTGGTGGTGGCTTCGGTCTTGTTGGACAGTCTTTATAGCAATGCCCATAACCACAATCATGACAAAATGGTACAAATTTTCCTTTACTTAGACATTCTGCAACTCTGTGATTTTCTCCACATGCAAAGCATCCAAGTGGTGCTCTGGTCCAATTTCTAGGTGCTTGTTGTTGCGCGACAACATAGATAGCATAATGTTCTGAAGATCCACCTTCTTGATCATTACCATAGTTCCATTGCTCGACACTTCTGTACGATTCTGGAAATTGGCAGGAGGAGCAGAGTGCTTTGGTGGGGCAGGTAAGGCTAAACGTTCCGGGTATCCAAGAGCAGATTGTCGAGGTCTAGCTGTTGGATTTCCTCCATACTGTGGTTCTCGATATCCCATTTGGGCATACTGTTTGTTGAATTATCCGAGGATTGAAGTTGCAAAAAGCAGTCTCATGATCAGGCGAATTACACAAATGGCATGCACTGAATTCCATTTGTTTTTTCAATTGAGGACACTCATATTTTCTGTACAAATAGAACACCAGACATTTTCCCTGGTAGGAAAAGTCTTTGCAAACTTCTCAGGTTCCTTGTTCGCTTTTCCATGAACATCTTCCAATGCTTTGATCTTCTCATCAAATTGCGACTGCAACTTTTCCATCTGTTTTTGCTTGTTCTTTCCGAGTCTCTCAAACTCGTTGAGCATCATTTCTGTAGTAGCATTGACATTCGTTGATGCAATAGTGGTGGATGTCATAGCGGTCTGCCCTGCTATATAAGGCAACATACTGATATTCAACTCATCGTCTGAATCTTCATCATCCTCCCGAATCGCATCATCCATAGCATTTTGCAAGAGTGCATACTCATTATGGCGTTTCAGCTCACGTCTGATCCATTTAGGTGAACTTGACAAAAATCACATAATCATGGCATTTTCGTTAATCAGCTCAGGTTCGCACTCAGGTCTGAGGCTTTTCACCCTTTCAATGTAATCTCGAACCATTTCCTGCTTTCCCATTTTAATTTCACTTAAAAGTAGAAAAGGGTCTTCCATAACCTTCCGAGTTTGAACCGTGTGATAAGGGCTCATTTAAAAGTCTCCCAATCTGCACATTCAGTTTCATCTTGATTATAGTGTCAATTTTGCCCTGCGTCTGTTAAGGCCATAGTAAAAAGTTTAAGTTTATCTTGGGGAAAGATTTCGCCATAGACTTCACAAGATTCAGCATAGATCTGAAGAAATCACAAGATTAACTGGATCTGTTAATCCATTATATTTTGGTAGATCCAAATGGGGTGCTCTTCTAACAATGATTGGATTGACTTCCTGAGGAGCACCTCCAGGGGAAGCCATCTTCACAGATTCAAATCAAGCAGACAATGAGATTGGATCTAGATTTTTCAGTCAAAACTATCTCAGATCAGATCTGCTAGATTTATTCCACTTTTCAAGAATCAGATTTCTATATCGTGAAATAGATTTTGAAATTCAATCAATCGATAATCCTCAAAAATGAAAAATTTCTCAGAATCCAAATCAGAATGTATCATATGTGACCCAAATTTTGACAGAGACTTGATCTGAAAAATCAGATCCAAAAAATAGTATTGGCAAAAGTTCCCTAGGCGAAGATTGGCTCAACAAAGGTTCAACAATGCTATTTTGAGAAAAAACTCTCTGATCAGACTTTTCTGACAATTATTAAGGAAATAATCTTCGCCGAACTCTCAGATTCAAAATTTGACACAGATAAAGCTAGGGTAAACTCGGCGAAGGTTTCTGGCACACAAAAACACAGTTTATATAGTTTGGCGAGGGTAAAAATCAAGATTTTCTATAATTTGGATAGGAAGAATGTTTGTTGGACTCAAAAACAAAATGTTTTGAAAACTCGGCAAAGGTTTTGGGGAAGAATCAAGAGTAATACTGGTATTTTTGCAAAAAAGAGACTTTTTTGGCAAAAATATGGCAATATGACAACTAATCCTCTGAGAAAACCTTCTATTTTTGATATTATTCTTCGCCACCCTGGCAGTAGATATATCTGAATCACACCTATGCACAATGAATCGGACGAAGGTTTTGTTTCTGTATTTTTCGGGTTTTGGTGATTTTTTGGTGTTTTTTAGTGGTTTTTTTTATGTTTGTGGAAATCTGCTAGGTAGGATTGTTCGCCCTTTGGATTGAACATTATGTGATCAAAACCAAGGTTGTCTGCAACTTGGCGAAGGTTTCCTGAAAGAGGGCAAAAAGTTATCAGCTTTGATGATGATTTTTTGTCTCCTTTTGACCAAAATCTGACAGATTCGACCAATTTTTATTGTTTTTTCTGATATCTCAAATCCAAATGGATCTAAAGATTGGTGATCTGAATAGCTTTTCCTGTTCCACAATCAAATTAGATTTCAAACAAGCAAATCCAATCAAATCAAGCAAAATCACTCCCAAACTAACCCTAAATGCAGATCTAACACTATTCATGCAACGACAAGATGTCTAATGCAAGCTAACCATCCAACAAACATGTTGCAAGCCGAAAATTGGCGTAGCTCCCCGACAACGGCACCAAAATTGTAATGGGTTTCTTTCCTTGCCTAATCTCAATCCAAGACCTAATCAATCTAGCGTCAAAGAGATGAAGTTAGTTGTCACGCACAGATTCGTTCCCATGAGAGTGATAATATAGTTCAGATTTCAGCATGAATGGAAGAATCACATCTAACTCTAACAACCATTAACACTACATCCACTAACACTGGATCCACAACAAGATAGCTTACTCTTTCTCTCTCTCTCTCTCTCTCTTTCTCCCTCATGAAAAGTATAATAACATACAATCCCAATAACAATCAGATCCAACAATTGATAAATCCAAAGAAAACATGAGAGATGGAGGAAAAGTGATAGAGAGCAAGGACATTCATCAATCCATTTCACAAGAGAACCAATCTGCTTTATTGAATTGAAGAAATGAACATGTGTAGGAACTCGAGTTGGTCTCTTTTTATGGTAGAGAGGAAGACCTTGGCCTCTGAATCCTATTGGCCCATTTATGCATCCCTAATTTTTCAAATTTAAAAAAAAGTGGGAACCATCCAAATTGTAGGGAAACCCGACTTTATTCACTAACTTGACATTTAGGCCCTATGACATTAAAAGGCCCGCAAAAAAGGAATAAAGTCCTTTTATTGACTTTCTAATTAATCAAATTCCATGTAATCATCGGGTTGGACTTACACACGTAGGGTGCCAAATCCCTCTCACTTATTAACTAGGGTTAGGATTGCCTTGGGATCCGTAAACCTTCCAATAGTCGATTTTGGATGACAATGTTTGAAAATCTTAAGACGTCTCTAAGCATGGGCTCGACTGATGAATCCGATGGTCAGACGGAGGGGACTAATTAGACGATGGAACAAATGCTTCGTGCACATGTTTCACTTTGGCAATCATAGTGGGAAAGATATTTTTCATTGATTGAGTTTGCCTATAATAGTAGTAAGCATTTGGCTACTAGGTATAGTCCGTTTATGCTTATGTATGGATTTCAGCCTAGATCTCCGATAACGGTTGAAACTGAGTCGATTAAAGTTCAAAAAGTAGCAGATTTCTTGTGTGAAATGCAAGAAATGTTATAGTTAGCACGTGAAAATGTTCTAAGTGCCCAGAATCGGGTAAGACATTTTGCTACTCTAAAAAGATCACCTCAGGAATTTCAAGTTGGGGATTGGGTGTATCTTAGAATTCCAAAGGATTCTAAGGTAATTCGCATTGGGAAGCATTACAAATTGTCTGCTAGGTACAGTGGACCATATAAAATCTTAAAAAAGATTGGACCTTTAGCTTACCAATTAGAGCTATCAGAGGGAACCAAGGCTCATCCTGTTTCATGTAAGTCGTTTGAAGATGAGTTTACATGAGGGAGATCATATTGGTTCGGGTACTAATGAAACTCCAAAGCAAAGCATGGAGATGGAGGGCAATACATTGAGGAGGAGTACAACAACATAGTGTTTCTAGCGAGCCCAAGGGTAGGGCTGGTCACACAAGATGGTGAACAATCATCAAATTAATCCCTTATCAGAGCGATGGTAAATGTGGAAAGAGGGCGTGGGCCTTCCGATTAGGAAGAATAGCGGGATTAAAAGTAAAACCAAGTAAATGTCATATGAAAGGGCCTAAAGTGCACATAGCACTTCAACTTCTTGATCAAAATTTACAATAAAAGAGACCCAATAGGTGAATGTGGGTTGAAGGCCATAGTTTTTCAAAACAAAGAAATTGCTCAATTTCTACTAATGCCTTTAACTTTTTCACCTTTTCTCTGTTTGGGGCCATTTGAAAGCTAATTTCCTCCAAATTAATGGTAGAAAAGGACTGGAGTGTACCCTGCAAGTATAACTTCTCTAGGATAGAGTGAGTGTTGAATCATGGGGAGACAGTGGATTGGAGTCTAATTGAATGATTCTAAGAGCGAGGTTGTCAATCAAGTTTTGCATTGGAGTGCTTCGTCAATTTGGAGCCATTTTTTACATTTTAGGGAAAAACAAGCGGTAGGAGGTGTTAGGGTGTAAACTAACTCCTTACTACTGACCCAAACATGCTTTTAATTGTCCGTTTTAATAGGAAATAGAACATAACAAATACATGGACATGCACCATTACACAAATGACAAACTATAACACTTAACACTCACCATCACAATACATCATTCAAAACATGCATATATAAAATAACTATAAGGATCGCCACATGAAGATCTACCTAGATCCTGTTGCTTGCAACCAAAAGGACACTCGTGGCGCCAAACCATCCAACCAACATGAAACAAATAGTCAAATCCCTAACCGCTTCACCCCCAAGCCATGGTGATTGTATGCAAGTGAAAAGAGGATTCTGGCTCTTGAAAACAGGGATTTGAAATGAGGAGTAGGGCGAGTTCCACCACGTTATATAATCTCCAAAAGATAGATTTCCCTCTAGGATCCCTTCAATTCTATCAAAAGCAATTGATCTCCTTTTCTTGCATAATAGCAGTCAAACATCGTGTAAGTGCCCCAAAAGTCCAACTATAGGTATGGGACCTCATAAGATTATTAATTACATTACCAACCAAAGTTGGAATGGCGTGGCGTAACTAACAACCTTATGTGAAGAAAATCAGATCATTAAGATCTAATTAGTCCCTTTTCTTTCACACGTGTGGATCCAATACACAACTTTAAATAACATTCTACGCACAAGTAGGTTGTTTCTTTGACATCCAAGAGATAGCTAATGGATTTCCTATCCATTTGATCTCAGAAAAGTCCGAATCTGAAAATCCAAACAAGTTAAGTGATGATTCTCCATAAAGAATGTCATAATCTCTAGAACCCAAGATGTACATTAATACTCTCTTGCCTAGCTTCCAATGCTCCACACTAGAATTTTGCATAAATTGGCTTAATATACCAACACAATAACTATGATCAGGTCTTGTGATGGTTAGATATATGAGTGAACCAACTAGCTTCCTATAGAGAGTAATGTCCTCGAAGAATCTTTCATTACCACTTATAGTGAGCTTTACATTTGACTCCATAGGTGTACCACAAGATTTAGCATCTACCATCTGAAATATTTCTAGAACAGAATTAGCATACTTATCTTGAAAAATGAAGGTAGATTGAGAAAATCTAAATACTTATATTCCCAAGATATAATGCAAAAGACCAAGATGATGCACCTCAAACTCCTTCCTGAGTGCAATCTTGATATCATCAATATCTTGATTGTTGCCTCCACTCAAAATGATATCATCCACATAGATTAATAGAATAGTAATATGATTTCCAAAATATCTATAGTAAAGTGAATGATCATACTCACTCATCATAAAGTTTTGAGAGAGTAGAAATGTGTTAACCTTAGCACACCAACTCCTTGGTGCTTGCTTGAGACCATACAAACTCTTTTGTAGATAACAAACATGCTTAGGCTTGCCATGTGAAATGTAACCCTCGAGTTGTTTCATTTACACTTCCTCCTCAAGATCACCATTCAAGAATGCATTATTGATGTCCATTTGCCATAGATCCCAACCAAAAAGAGTTTCAAGAGAGATGATGACCCATTTTGGTTTGTCTTCATCTTGAAGATCCACTTGCATCCAATAGCCTTATTGTCCTTAGAAAGTTCCACCAACCTCCATGTATTGTTCTTCATAAGAGCTTGGTACTCCAAATCGATTGCTTGGATTCACCCCTATTTTTGCCTTGCCTCATCTACACATGTAGGTTGATTAAAAGAGGTTAGGAAAGCAAAGTTAGTACCTTCAACTTGCTTACCTTTCTCGTCATATGTGAGTCTTGAATGTTTTTGTATTTCCCTTGATGTCCTCCTTGGATTTTGACTTGAAGTAGTCTCTTCACCATCAACATCCAAAGTATCATCAAGATTGTCATCAACATCAAGAATGTGTGATCCAATCATCACATCACCACTTGAAGAAACTTTTGGAATGTTTCCTTCATAAAAAATGACATCTCTTTCTGTGACTATGAATAATTTCAAATCATTAAGATCCAAAATATCCCTGTGATCTTTGGTTAGAAAGACAATCAAATCACCAATCTTGCCAATGTAGAAAAACCAACATCTACAATATGAATGAGATGCAAACTCTTATAGATCTTGATCAAACATCAATCAAAACATAAAATAATGTTGCTTTCCGTACAAAAACAAATAGCCACTATATTTCACACGTGTAAATCTGATAATAGCATTTAATGAGCATTCTACACATAAATCTGCAAGATATCACAAGTATAGTGCACCAATGGATAGTAGAACCCAAGAGAACCATGTATAAGCATGAATGAGATAAGAGAGAGAGAATGTCATCTCTACCCACGAGTTATATCCTTTTATAATAGGTCCAAACCTAAATTTAAACTTTGGTTTCCGTCCATAATGAAAACCCTACTATTTTTGTGACTAGATTCAATGTATCTACTACTTAAATTGAATCTCTCCAAAACTCGTGTTCTATAGTTTTCCACACTTTCTAAAAGTGTTTATTCAAATTCTTTTAGACTAATATAACTTTGAAAACTCAAAATCTAAGTCTAATATGAAAATTGGCCTCAATTGCCAAATATACAAATATGACCAAAATAGCAAAACTAGTTGAAATCTTTCACAATGACCACTTTCTTAGTTGAAGGAATATAAACCTTGTAAGCTTTGCTCACCTTGCTATATCAAACAAATATACCTTTTCTTGAAGATGGATCCTCCTTTGTCCTATCATCAAGAGTGATGTTGATATAGAAATGCATCCAAAAGTTTTGAAAAACTTGACACTCGACCTTCTACCAAATAATATCTCAAAAGGGGTTTTTTCATTAAATATCCCACTCGGCCACCTATTGCATAGAAAATTAGCACACAACAAAGCATAATCCCAAAAGGATTTAGGAAGATTTGCACCTAACCTCATGGATCTGGCACCTTCACATAAGATTCTATTCTTCCTCTCAGCCACTCTATTTTGTTGTGGTGTCTCTCTTGATCCCAATCTCATCACAAAATGGCATGAACTTGGTAGAAATATACTCACCACCATTGTCACTCCTTAAGAACTTGATCTTGGTAGAGAATTGGACCTCTCTTGCAATTTTGAACTTGACAAAGACATCATATACATAGATATACCCAACAAAATCTACTAAAATCATCAATAAAAGTCACATACATCTTAGCACCTCCATAGCTAATTGTAGTAATACCATGAATATCCAAATGCACAAATTGAAAAGGTTTGCTTGACATTGATGTAGATCTCTTGTAAGGCAACTTATGTGACTTTGATAAAGCACATTGCTCACGAATATGATTCAAGCTTGTTAAAGAATCGGGAAGACAAAAAACAACTTGCCTCTTTGCCATCACCTCCAATGACTTGTAGTTGAGATGCCCCATTGTGCCATACCTCTTGCATTGACAAATGCTTCGTTGCCATACTTGGTTAGCAACAAGACAAGCATCAAGTTTGAACAACCTACCTTGCCTCTTCCCTTTTGCAATCAATTCATCCTCCTTCTTGATCAAACAAGCAACACTATCAAACTCTACTTTGAATCTCTTGTCAAGCATTTGACTCACACTAAGAAGGTTCTTAATAATAGATGGAATGAACAAAACATTCTTCAAATGAACATTCCTATTTATAGAGAGACAAATAAGAATTGTGCCAATCCCTTTGATTTCATACTCACCATCAAGAGACCCTCTTGTCACCTTCATATGCCAACAAAGACGAAAAATACTCTTTTTGAAAGGTCATGTGTGAGCTTGTTCCACTATCAATCCACCAAGGATCAATATCTCCATCATTAACAACCAAACATGAAGACATCACAAAAGTATCATCATTTAAGTTTTGATCACCAACACCATCCTATATTACCTTGCTTATCACCTTGATCTCTCTTTTTCTTCAAGCACTGACTAGCAAAATTCCTTTGACTCCATAATAGAAATATTTTAGCTTAGATCTATCCTTCTTCTTGCCAACAAAAGTAAAAGCCTCACCTTGATCTTGCCCTTTAGACCACTTGCCTTTTCATTTTCCCTTGAACTTGCCTTTTGAGAACATAGCCTCCTCCTCTCCAATTTGGGAAATGGAAGTGAATCATCCTCTTGATAGAAGCCTAACTCCTCATTCACCAAGATCTCTTGCAAATTCACCGTAGTTGGCAAAGTCTATTGAATAGCAAAACTTTGAACAAGATTATCATGATCATCCAACAAGCCATTAAAAACAACTTGAACAAGCTCTACCTCCTTAATGCTTTCATCAATACATGCTAACTCATCATTGAATGCCTTAACCCTCAAAACAAAAGCATGAGCACCATCCTTTCTTTTTCATACATTGAAAGGTTTGCCTCCTAAGGGTTAGTACCCTTGATGTAGACTTGAACTCATAAAACTTCCCAAGCCTCACTTGATGAAGTACACTTACCAACTTCCTTGAGAAGTTCATTTGTAACATTCATCTTGATCACATGGAGAGCTTTCTTTTCCCTCCTATCATACCTCAATTGTTCTTGAGGTGCCAAAGGTATTTCCTCCACACCTACAACAATATCCATCAACTCATTCATCTCATGGAGAGACTCCATTCTCACCTTCCAAGTAGAATAGTTGCTTGAGGTAAGCCTATAATTGCATTCCAACATGAAGCCTCCATTTGTAGCGAGCATTGCTCAATTCTCCTATGATCTGAATTCTCTCTATGTTTGGTTTTGTGTGAGTGCTAGTAGGACTAGTACCTTCATCTAGAATTTACAAACTCTGACATGGTATCAGAGCCAAGTGGGGTTTTGTATGAGCAAGTGGGGTGGTACTTCACCCTGTGGTCGCTGGAGTCGGGGTGTTGGAGGGTACAAGATACGCACAGGCGGCTGCTACTGCGAAACGTACCAAAAGAGTGCATTTGTCCCATAAGTAAATGGAGACTAAACCATCACCCACATATAAGTTGAAAGTAAACATTAAGGGGGAGTGTTTGGAATTAATGTTTATTTGATACCCCTTAATGATAGTTTGGCCATGCATGCGTGCTATCTTAGGGGCCATTCTATTTATAATAAATTTGTTTCTTAAAGCTTATGCATGTAGGTGGGTGCACTACAGCTAAATTAGGATCTATTTAGTACTTAGAAATTCATCTTGGGAATTTACCCAATATAGGTAGTAATTATAGCAATTAGCTCGCTTTCCGTTGTTGACAAACTCTGACATGGTATCAGAGCCAAGTGGGGTTTTGTACGAGCAAGTGGGGTGGTACTTCACACTGTGGTCACTGGAGTCGGGGTGTTGGAGGGTACAAGATACGCACAGGCGGCTGCTACTACGAAACGCACCAAAAGAGTGCAGTTGTCCCATAAGTAAATGGAGACTAAAACATCATCCACATATAAGATGAAAGTAAACATTAAGGGGGAGTGTTAGGAATTAATGTTTATTTGATACCCCTTAATGATAGTTTGGCCATGCATGCGTGCTATCTTAGGGGCCATTCTATTTATAGTAAATTTGTTTCTTAAAGCTTATGCATGTAGGTGGGTGCACTACAGCTAAATTACTATCTATTTAGTACTTAGAAATTCATCTTGGGACTTTACCCAATATAGGTAGTAATTATAGCAATTAGCTTGCTTTCCGTTGTTGACAAACTCTGACATGGTATCAGAGCCAAGTGGGGTTTTGTACGAGCAAGTGGGGTGGTACTTCACACTGTGGTCGCTGGAGTCGGGGTGTTGGAGGGTACAAGATACGCACAGGCGGCTGCTACTGCAAAACGCACCAAAAGAGTGCATTTATCCCATAAGTTGGTCTGAGTTGGAAAAGATTATTATATCGTTATGCACTAGTAAGCCTAGTGACATGCTTAGCCTCACTAAAATTTCTTGATGACATGAGATATGTGAACCACCTATGGGTGTATCATCTTTTTTCAACTCTATTATTAGATGGAATTGTACACTAGGAACCTTCGCTAGTTATACTCTATATACCATCCTAGATCTATTCCCATTAATAGAGGTTCAAAATGACTATTAGAGCCCATCTTGAAGTGAGTAGATTACCTACGTCAGCCCTCTTGATTTGATCATCAAAATTTATGCAAGAATGATTGTTGGTTGAGAAGAGAGGGGGAGAGTTATTGACAAAGGTAAAGGCATAAGCATCAACAATGAGAATTCACTTAAATTTGTTTTTAGGAGATCCATGAAATAGTTATTTGATGTATGGCTTATATATCCAGCCCCAAAAGATATTGTCCTATCATTAGAGTTACTAGATGGGCTATAGTAGAACTGATAGCTCTAGATACTACTGTCAGTAGCATAAGGATGGGAGATTTGGCCATAGAGGTTGACAACAAAGGGTTCAAAGTTAAAGTGTCAATCTAGATGAGGGTAAACATGTCTTGGATTCAAGTAGCAATGCATTCCATCCAATTGCAAAGCACTGTCAGCTAGATCTGGCCTGAGATTGTCATGAGGGCTAGAATTACATGAAGTGCCTCTTCTAGGAGACTTTTGCCAACTATTTTATGAAAGAGTCACCCATCACTATTTATATTCATGATATTTCCATAGAAACCTCTTGGAAGGGGATAAACTATTCAGAGTGAGATACAATGTTGACACTAGCACTTCAGAAGTGTACGAGTTGAGTGACAATTTGATGTGGAGAGAACTGAGAGGAGTCTCAACCCAATACACGGAGCTAGGATTAGGGATTACTACTTGAGTATGTTATAGAGGACCTAAATGACATCATTAGAGATACAAGAAGTGACCCACCGATTGTGTATGAGAGGAAGGTATCCCAAAGGCTCCAAAAGAGAGCAAGGTTTTTTTAGACCTAGGCATGTCCATCATCTTTGAACCTCAATTTGAAATTGTAGTATGGACTTGTGTGCACAACATTGCAAATGTTTTGACCATGGTTAGATTGTTAGTGTGCACTTGGCACAAATAAAACTTTAACAAATATTTGACATACTAGGTCATTTTAACTACATGGCACAAATAGAACTTTAACAAGTATTTGACATACTAGGTCATCAAAACTACATAATATAGAGTTTTTACTTGGAGATGCCTGGGACTCGTTTTGAACATAAATTTGTATACCCGTATTGAGAGAGTACAAACAAAATAAGCTTAAAAAATACATGTAGTCTCAATAATTTGAACCACAAAACCTAGATGAGCTTTTTAAATTAGTAGTCAAGGTTCAAATATGTAAGTTACTAGAACTAGAGCAATGTAACCCAAGCTTTAGGTCATGGTTACTAATGGAAAAAAAACATTCAAAATGAAGTGTTGTAGTGTCAAATTGTCTCAAAACTGGATTTTAACCAATGGAAGTGATCTAGAACTTGGTACTTACTTGCACAAAGAATGTTAAAACTTACAAAACCAAAAGTTGGCACTACAAAATAGCTTAGATGCATAGAAAAAATCTCAAGAGTATTTGGATTAGTCCAGGACTCTATTTTGACTAACATTAGCATTGTGGATACAAACAACCTTCAAACGAGTTCAAGATTGCAGTACCAAATTCAAGATTGTCATTGTTATTGTGAAAGCCCTATGACTTTGGCTGAATATTATTGATTGCCAAAGAACTCTAAAAAATAACAAAAACTTCAGGTTTAACACGAGCTAGAATAATGACCTAGTTAAAAAATTGGACAATTTTCGGCATACATACACATGTCACAACAAATCTTTGACCAGTACACGAGTTGATCCTACACAAAAAACCTAGTTTTCATACTTGAAGTATACTAGCCAAGGGCAAGAAAAAAGGTCATAGAGTACAACTAATCCAAAAAAGGGCATCTTTCCCAATCTCATTTGTGTATTATAGATTATTGGAATAGTAAAACATAATTTAATATATATCAAAAGAATAGAATATTTTTGTGCATGAAATAGCCCTTATGTTCCTACTTATGATAAGTTCTACATTCTATTGCTCAAACTAAGTCAAAATTGATTCAAACAAGAACATGTTCTTGTAGAAGTAAATGATAATGTTCTTCCGAGATGTGTACGATTATATATAGGTTATGACAATCAGTGCAACAAAGAAGTGCAAATAGGAATCCAATCATTTCCACTAAAATAACACATTTTGAACCATAAAAACAGGTTATTGGCCTATTTGAATGACCTAGGATTTGTGCCTAGGCTCAATAAGATGAATACTTTCATTGGAGTCAACTCTGAAAACATATTTTGGACTTTTGTGCACAATGCTACAAAGGTTTTGGCCATTTTATGCCAAATTGCTAGTGTGCACCCAAGATAAGAAAATAATTTAACATGAACACTTTCATTGGAGTCAACTCTGAAAACATATTTTGGACCTCTGTGCACAATGCTACAAAGGTTTTGGCCATTTTATGCCAAATTGCTAGTGTGCACCCAAGATAAGAAAATAATTTAACATTAATTTGAACTACTAGGTCATTTCAACTACACATCCTAGGGTTTTGACATAGAGTTGTTTGTAATTCATAGGGTTCTTGAACATAAATGTCTATGTATGCATATTGAACGAGTCCAAACATTTTTTGCAAAGTTTTTTCAACAAAATGCCTAGATAGCCCAGAAATAATCTATAAAACTACATGAAGATAAATAGTTTTAGTAATTTGAGCTAATCAACCTTTTGGTACTAGGATTTTGAATTAGTAAGTTCTTGAAGTAGAAAATAGTAACCAAATGATAGGGCATTGTTATCAAGAGGAAGTGATAGAGTGTGAAAATTGACTCGAAATCCAAGGAAAATTCCTTAAAGGAAAATAAACTCAAACTTGGTACCTACTTGTCCAAACTAAGCCAAAGAAAACCCAAAGCTGACACTACAATGTAATCATGAAAAGAAACTCTAGGAGTATTCAATTTGGTAAAACAATGATTTTGATCAAAATTAGCATCGTGACTACAAATGATTAGAAAAGAAACTAAAAATGACTCCAAGATGGTAGCGCTAAATTCATGATTTTGGTTTTTACTCCATAAGCTATAATGACTCGACTCAATAGTTGTTAGAGTTTTTATGTAACTTTGAAAGATGTTAGAGATACTAGTGAAGGCCAAAGAAGAGTTGAAAATTAAAAAAAGCCTAATTATGAAGTCGTAGCCCAAAAACAAGCTAGAATTGTGATGTAGTTCTAGAAATTGGCACATCTTGTGCTTACAAAACAAGGGGTCAAAATAATTTTGCCGATGGAATTATGAGTGGATCCTCTACAAGAATATATAGTCATAAATATGAAAAGGTTGACAAAAATAGTAAAGCATTTATATATACTTACGATAAGAGTAAACTTTCTCCTAGAAAGAATGAGGTAGAACTTCATAATAAGGTTTAATTGATTTGTAACTCCTCTTTGGCCTTCAACAATAGTTATATTAAAACTCCACAAACTATTGAGTTGAGTTATTAGAGCATTTGGAATAAGAATGACAATCTTGGAATTAGTGTTGTAGTCTTGGACTCATTTTTTATCATTTGTTCTCGCAACGCTAATTTTGATCAAAATCATTGTTTGACCAATCGTGACTACTCCTCGAGTCTCTTTCCATGTCTATAAAATGCTTGGTAGTGTCAGCTTTGGTTTCTTTGCCTTAATTTTGACAAGTAGGAACCAAGTATAAGTTCAATTCCCTTACAGGAGCTCTAAGAATTTAATCTATATATCAATGGCATAGTCCCTAACTTTCTAATTTATGATAGGTGGGGCATATTTTACTTTGACAAAGTCAAAACTCAGTCAAATGAGAAAATCTTACTCAAGTATTAAAAAATAAATGCTATGCTGAGATGTGTATGTATCTAAGCTATGAGATTCTAACCAAGGTGTGAAAATCAATGTCACAAAGAAATTTCACAAAGTTTCTCTATATATGTAGCATTTCCAAAGACCTCGTATATTCAGGAGTGCTAACATGAAATATTTGAATTGTTGTTGTTTGGCTAATCAATACACAATTCTTAGTGGTCAAGCAATCACATGCGTATCGAAGATAATGACTCCGCCTTTGGGATATACTTGTTGAACTTGTAAACCTAGTTAAATAAATGTGAGATGGTACATGCATGATACTTGGGTACAAAGTTTTTAAGGCCCAAAGTAGCTCAGGCAAATTTTTTTATAAGCCAAACTTGTGGAGGGCCTTCTTGCATGATGAAGCCACTTGTCCACTTAAGTTTGGTAGACCCCCATGCACATGGGGAGAAGAAGTTAGTTTTCCACATATCCTAGTTTGCATGCAACATGCAAGATGCATGCATGACAAATTAGGCAAATGCAAATAGGCATGCAAATTGCCACATAGCTTGGACACTTGGCAATAGCATGCCATGCTTTGTAAATACATCATTTCTATTAAATAGAGACTCCATGAATTGGAGTGTGTGATTTTTGGAATAAGCTTCCATTCTTCTTCATTGAATTGTCTTCAACATCTGAATCTTTGTGTAGGAGTTCGCAGCATGATTAGTTCAGGGAATTCACAAGTTTCTCTCTCATCTCTCATCCTATTTGAATGAAATTTGTTTCAATCTGATCTATAGTGGAGGGCGCTCCTTTTCTGGCCTTCTCCCATTCGAGTTTTGCTATTCTGGAGGCAGGACAGCCATCTAACATTCTGAGTAGTGCGTTGGACCTGGGTTCTTCTATTCATCCTATCTCTTTCATGTATTGTCCGATTTGGATGGGATCTTTTGCTTGTGGTTTCTCTTGCATAGGCTCTTTCTTTCATGGTGAATAGAAGTCGTATAGAAGCTGATCAGAATCTATTTTTAGCAGATCTGAGGCACCTATTTGAAGCGGCCAGCAAGTAGGCAATAATCCACATCTTGATTCATTCAATAGACAATAAATAGAGTTCAAAGAGGATTGAATTAGGATCATTCTTATGATCTATAACTTGTTGTTCTTTGTGTATTTCAGATGCATGTTCCATTCCTAGTCATGTTAGGTTCAAGTAGTCCTTGACAATAGCATCTCTAGGGTCCTGAATCCAAATTTCGAATTATTCTAGGCATCTTAAGTTTTACAACTGTGGTATCAGAGCAGTGGTTATAGGAAGCATGCAATCAGAAGTGGCAAACACAAGCCCACTCACCTTAAATCCAGTTGGCCTTATCTTGGGAAATGGAACACAATATTCCATTTGGAAGACAAAGGTGATGCTGGTTCTTAAGAGAAGTGGAGTATGGGAGATCATCAATGGACCTGCACCAACAAATGGAGCTACACAAAGAGATTGAGACAAGTGGAATAAAAAGAATGATCAAGCATGTGCTTGGATCAGTCTCTCCACTTCAGAAGATATTCTACTTGAAATATATGAAATGGGTAGTGCCAAAGATATTTGGAGCTATATAAAAAACAAATTTGAAACTAAATCCACTTCTGAAGTTGTACATATGTCAAATAGATTGTATACAATGACATGGAGTGGTAAGACTGATATAAAGAAATTTATATCTGAGATGAAAAGTTATTTATCTTCTCTAGCTAACTACCTTTTGGAAGTATGTTGTTTTGCAAGAGAACCCGAATCCTATAAGGAAGCTATAGGAGGAAAGAAAAAGACAAATGGCTGCTGGCCATGCGAGATGAAATAGATTCCATGCATCGAAGGAAGGTATGGGATCTCAAACCTCTACCTGAAGGAGGGAAGGCAATCAAGTGCAAATGGATATTTTGATACAAATTTGGACCAGACGTCAAGGTCAATCGATACAAAGCTCAATTGGTGGCAAAAGGTTTTACACAAAAGTATGGAATATATTACTTTGACACTTTTTCCCCGATCATCAAACATTCTAGTGTGAGATATATTTTTGTGTTTGCTGCCCAACATGGTTTAATTGTCCACTTAGTGGATGAAAAAATAGCCTACCTTTATGGAGAATTACAAGAGGAGCTATGGATCAGCCCAAGGGATTTACACCCCATGAATTTCCTAATCATGTTTGCTCTCTGAGGGGGAGCATATATGGCCTAAAGCAATTAGCAAGGGCTTGGTTCCAAAAGAAGGATGAAGGTTTGAAGTTTCTACGGTTTTACTCCCACTAGTGCTGATCTAAATGTTTGTACAAAGTACCTTAATGGGAAAATAGTAATCATTCATGTTTATGTTGATGATACATTGATTGCCACTAAGTCCACAGAAAATATGGAGAGAGTCAAGAAGCAAATATCCTCTTTATTTCAAATTGCTGATATGGGAGAAGCCAAGGTTTATCTTGGGGTGCAAATTGAAAAGGAAAACTCTGGCTATTTCCTACATCAATCTCTCTATATTTCAAAGCTTCTTGATAGGTTTAACATGCAGGATTGTAAGGGGAAAATGGTTCCTATGCCTACAGGAACCATCTATCAAAGGATGATTGTCCTACAACTGAGGAGGAAAAAGAACAAATGGCTCTTATTCCTTATCAACATCTCATTGGTTCCCTTATATATTTGGCAACTTGGACTAGGCCTGAAATAGCTTTTTCAATTTTCAGCCTTAGTCAATTCAATGCTAATCCAAGTTTGAAGCATTGAAAGTTAGCACAACATGTTTTGAAATATCTCAAGCATATTATAAACTATGGACTTTATTTTTCCCATGACAAAAGTATATAAATTATCACCTATACTGATGCAAGTTGGATGTCTAAGAAGGATGATTCAAAAAGCATCTCTGGAAGTATTTGTCTAGTTGCAAGTGCAGCTATTTTATGGGTATGTAAAAAGCAATCAATTGTCGCTCAATCTTCTTGTGAATAAAAATATGTAGCAGTAGCAAAAGCATGCAATGAGATCTTATGGATGCAATATATTTTGAACCAACTTGGTGTCTTTTAAGAAAATACTTACTTACTTCTCATGGATAACACTTCAGCTACCCAACTAAGCAAGGATTCAGTATCTCATCCAAGAACTAAGCACATAGCGATGAGATATCATCACATCAGAGATTTGGTGAAAAAGCAAATCATCAAAGTGGAGTATCTGCCAAGTGAACACATGGTAGCCGACATCTTCACAAACCTTTGGATAAGAGCTTATTTGAAAAGCATCGAGAAGCATTGGGAGTTATTTATTCAATAGGTTTAAGGGGAGTTGTTGAACTTGTAAACCTAGTTAAATAAATGTGAGATGGTACATGCTCATACTTGGGTACAAAGTTTTTAAGGCCCAAAGTAGCTTAGGCAAATTTTTTTATAAGCCAAACTTGTGGAGGGCTTCTTGCATGATGAAGCCACTTGTCCAATTAAGTTTGGTAGACCCCTATGCACATGTGCATGGGGAAGAAGAAGTTAGTTTGCCACATATCCTAGTTTGCATGCAACATGCAAGATGCATGCATGACAGATCAAATGCAAATAGGCATGCAAATTGCCACATATCTTGGACACTTGGCAATAGCATGCCATGCTTTGTACATACATCATTTCTATTTAAATTGAGACTCCACGAATTGGGGTGTGTGATTTTTGGAATAAGCTTCCATTCTTCATCATTGAATTGTCTTCAACATCTAAATCTTTGTGTAGGAATTCGCAGCAGGATTAGATCAAGGAATTCACAAGTTTCTCTCTCATCCCTCATTTGATTTGGATGAAATCTGTTGCAATCTGATCTATAGTGGAGGCCGCTCCTTTTCTGGCCTTCTCCCATTCAAATTCTGCTATTCTTGAGGCAAGCCAGCCATCTAACATTCTGAGTAGAGCATTGGACCTGGGTTCTTCTATTCATCCTATCTCTTTCATGTATTGTCCGATTTGGATGGGATCTTTTGCTTGTGGTTTCTCTTGCATAGGCTCTTTCTTTCATGGTGAATAGAAGTCATATAGAAGCTGACCAGAAAACTGTTTTTTTATAGATCTGAGGCACCTATTTGAAGTGGCCAGCAAGTAAGAAATAGTCCACATCTTGATTCATTAGACAATAAATAGAGTTCAAAGAGGATTAAATTAAGATCATTCTTATGATCTACAACTTGCTGTTCTTTGTGTATTTCAGATGCATGTTCCATTCCTAGTCATGTTAGGCTCAAGTACTCCTTGAAAATAGCATCTCTAGGGTCCTGAATCCAAATTCTAGGCATCCTAAGTTTTACAACAATGCTAATCAATAAAAGACACCATTTGACTCCGCCTTTAGGATACACTAATCAATACAAGACACCATTTTATTGTGGAAAAGTTCTAACAAATGAACAATGTTAACCTCGACTTATGGAATTGAATGTGGGCTTTTTAACCTGCTCGTTGGTCAAAAAGAAATTATTCAATCTTCAAGATGTAGTTCCCTGCACCAGACAAGATGTTAACACACTAATTGCTAGAAAGAAATAACACCATAATTCTATGATGATATCAGAACATGTGTAGTCCCCTGCACCAGACAAGATATTAACACATTAATGGTCAGAATGGATTAACACCATAATTCTATTATGGTATCAGAACAGGTGTAGTCCCCTGCACCAGCCAATATATTAACACATTAATTGCTAGAATGGATTAACAACATAATTCTATGATGGTATCAGAACAGGTGTAGTTCCCTGCACCAGACAAGATATTAACACATTAATGGTTAGAAAGGATTAACACCATTATTCTATTATGGTATCAGAACAGGTGTAGTTCCGCGCTCCAGACAAGATAGTTCTCTTGGTAGGGACGATGGTTTGATCATTTCTTGTGTGCAGAATGCAATGAATTGATTGTAGGAAAAGATTCTAGAAGCAATTGGTTTTCGGTGTAAGTGAATGCATGTAGAGGAGCCTGTTTTTGTGCTTCGATTTAATGTAACCTACGACAGCCCTTTTCAATCTTGAAAGCAGTTTTTCTTCCTTTGCTGAAAGTGCATGAAAAGATATGGGAACGTCGATTTTTTATTCCTGTGTAGATATCCCTAGGCTGAGAAAAAGTGTGCCCTCTCCCTGCTGTGGAGCTTCAATATCACGTCAGTCCGATTGTTGAAAGTGATCTGTTAGCACAATGTCCGTAACGAGCGGCACAGGTTCACCACATTTCTGTTGCTGCCCGTGCGCTCTAAGGATTTTGAGGATTTTGTGAGCATTCTTTCTCATATTTTTTTAAGTGGTTGACAACCAATAAATAGTTGACATTGAGCGCATAAAAGTTATGCATGTGGACAGCCAATGACAGGCTGCCACATAGCACATGCACATCCCGCGTGGAATGTGCATGTGCTCTGTGACATCATGTCACTAGTTGACACATGCGTATTCCAACAACAACAAAAAATTGAATTTTTGTTTATTTTTTTGAAGAGAATGGGAAGATTAAAAAAATTCAAGAAAACAAATTTGAAAAAGAAAACGCGGAACAGAAGCGGAGAAAAATAAAAAGCTTCCAAAAAAAAACCTGTAAAAGAAAAGAAACAAAAAACATGAGGAAAAAATTGCAAAAATAATAATAAAATAAAATAAAAAATTGAAAAAATAAATAATGAGCACCTTTATGAGTTGAAAATATGGGATAAGACTTGTATGTGAAATTGAAATCAATGCAAATGGTGATGTCTAGGGTTATCAACTCTGCTACTACCCAACCAACAATGCTGATGACAGGACAATACCTTATAGGATTATCTTGTAAATGCCTTGGGATTATTCTCTAGGGTCTCTCCATCATAGATCTAGAAATTTACTCACCTCTAAACCTACCAATGATTCTCCCTCTTTACTCATAAGAGGATTAGTAGATCTCAAAGTAAATCTTGATGATCACATCTAGTGATGATTCTGATATCTCTCTAGGAAGTATTCTAGTACACTCTTTAAACTCTGACTCATGGGGATCAATTTTAGTCCTTTTATCTCATATATGGGCAAAGTATATGACCTTAGACAACACTCATATTAAACTTTCTCCTACATCCAAAGTACATTAAGAATACTTCCTTCACGTGTGTCTCATATTCTAGGACTATCTCTTACATTGTCAATCAATCTTTACAAGAGTTTATATGGGGCTAAGAATGTCTCTTGGATCATCTGTCAGTATTGTTGTGACAATAAGAGATTAAAGAACCAAAGGTCTATAACTAGATTTTTGTAAGGTAGTAGTCTTTTTAACTGGAAAATAAATCTTGAATTATCAATACCTCGTGATACATGTCTCAAACGATCTTCCCTATGACATCTCTCAATAAAGTTCTCTAACTTTAAGGGTATGTAAAAATCCAACTCCTTAGATTTGGAAGTCTTCACATTTGTGATCCCATCAAAGAAACTGGAAATCATGCATAGATGTTAGGATTGATATGGGTGCTAAAACAAGGCTTTCTTGTAGAATGAAAGATTTTTCTCCCTCTTACCTATCACTCTTATGTGTTGTCAGAGATTTTTTAATTTTTCTCCACCCATCAGTTTTCTGTGCTCAAGGCAACTCTCTTGTTTCTCTTAAAACACTCTCGTTGTCTACCCCCCACTCTATCCAGTTCGAGAATAGCTGCATGTGCATGGCTAGAAATCGTGTGTTCCAACAAGTTGTCCTGATTTCGATGAAACTATATGAATAACTGATCGGGGTTAATTCTAAACGTATGACAATGTATATTAACCATTGTGGATTTAATCCTTTCTCCAATGTTCCAAAAAGAGAGGAGTGAATTGCATTAAGATACCAACCGTCTAATCAATACTTAGCTTACTTTGAAAACAAACGTGATTCATGCCATTTCATATCACGAATAAGGATTTCAAGCAAGCGAATTAAGCTATCTAAAAAATGATGCATATTCCATTCAATGTTTGACCACTCAATTTCAAACACCCATGGAACATCTAAGGCATTTCAAAAGGAACTAAAAACCCATGGCTATGACACCCATCATTTCATGCTTCAAAAACCCATTACAAAGTGTAGAGAAAGAGTGCACATATAAAGATTCATGTTGCGTAGCGTATCATAATTTTGGAATAAGAAAATACCTCATAGATCTTGGATGATGAAAATCAGCTGCCCCCTTAATCTGGGTCCATGAATGCCTTGATCTTTAGACTAAGCAATGTACAAAATCTGTTCTGTGCATCAACGCTCAATGCCTTGGTAAATACGTCTGCTATCATGTTTTGCATTTGACAATACTCTAAGCTTACTTCTTTGTTGAGAATCTTACTCCTGACATAGTCTATTTAATTTCCATGTGCTTACTCCTAAAATGAAATCTATAGTTGCCAGAGAAGAAACTATATATACAATGTACTTTTTTTTTTTCCAAAATACAGTTGCTATGTGAGCTTGGTGTACAAGATTGCTTTCTAAGTGAATGTTACTGCGTTTCATGATCTGTGATCTTATTTGAAGTGAATTTTAACTTGGTATCAAAGCTGTACAGGGAGTGTATAGGGAGTGTGCACAGTAGAGAGTGGTTGTTGAAGAGAGCTTCAAGAGAACATATTTCTACGACGGTTAGAAAGCAAGGAAAGTAAAGCACGGGTGCATTATTTTGGGCATACGAAAGTCTGGAAAGCTCAGTACTGATATCCTTAGCATGTGCATAGCAACAAACAATGTCAAAAATGGGCAAAATTTAGAATTTTGCAATTAGTTTGTGAAAAAAATTGGGTGATGGTTACTAGTTTTTGACAAAATCAGCAATAACTTTACCGTCCATGCACCGTTTTGGATGTCGTAAGGACAAGAAGGTAGTTGTTCTAGCCCACTCAATCGCCATGATTATGTTTGACAATTGTCAATTATCAAAAAAACCTATTGGTTTTCTCAAAAAAATTGTGAAAAAAAAGTGAAATAACCTCTTTCTCGAGTTGGGCTTATCTCATTGTTTCTCCACGGTTTTTGGCAATTGAATACTCTATGGACTCATAATAAGTAGGCAGCCCTTATTCTATGCCTCATATGAAATTAAAAGTGCTAAAAAATTGAATGAGATCAAGCCATATGAGGGCTTGGAGGGGGCGGCCACAGAGACGAAGAAAACATGTGCACTCACTTGAAGAAGATGGAGTACTCGTGGAATAGCCTAGATTGGTGCGACATTCATCTCTGATGCTACCTCTCTTTTGGTCTTTTCTCAGTTTCATTTATTTGTGCTTATCTAGGCGTTCTTGGCTCTAGATCTTCTCCTCAAGAGGTTGGTCTTCTCAAGGGAGGTGAACTATGAAAGTAACCCTACCTACGGATCTTAATGATCGCTCTATGGTTTTCTGAATGATGAGGAGGAGAGAGAGAGAGAGAGAGAGAGAGAGAGAGAGAGAGAGAGAGAGAGAGAGAGAGAGAGAGAGAGAGAGAGAGAGAGAGAGAGAGAGACTTGAAAGAGAAATGGACAGAGTTTTTTATTAAGAGTAGAAGATGATCAAATACAAGGGAAATGGCACCCTCTTATAGATTTGAGAGGTGGGCCCCCTTCACTCTGATTAGCTATTGAAGTTCCTTCAGGATCGCTATCTTGACCGTCAAGATCACTTTGTGTTTCTTGAGGTCAAGTTGTGTTTCCCAACTTAAGAACTTTACAAAAGCTAAGTTTAAGATACTTTATTGATTAATTGTGCTCCATGACACTTATTATCCTAAGGCCCAATGTTGGACTCACATATGCAAGATGCCAATTGGTTGTCTGTTTCCAATATTTTCGACTCTCTACTTCATTTATGTATTGTTTGGGCTTATTGTCAAATCCTCTTTTCATATTCTAAAATGTTCCATGTCATTTCCAGAATCGAACAACATGCTCCTGTTGCCCACTCTCCCTTTGATTGGTTCTTGGGATGATGACGAGTCGCATTGTCAAAGTCTGTAGAGGGCATATATATAGATTTTTTATTTTTGTGCTATAGGAAAAGCGTAGATATGAGTTCGCTTACGTAAAACTGAGGCTTTACTTGATGACGATCAGCAAGAACATGGACTTGTCAAATTTTCGATAATAATTGTATGAGTCTGGTGGCCATTCTTGATAACCTTGTTCATCGAATGAGACACACCATCCATCAGAGGATCCCATAATAAGGCTGGTTGATATTGATCGTGATAGATCGGAGCTACTTCTTCTAGTGGCATTGTCGTGGTCTACTTCTTCCAGTGGCATTGTGTGCCTAAAAACATTTTGGAAACAAAACCCATCTTGGCTTCTGATTTGGAGATAACGCGGTGGATGGTCTGGTAAGCTAAATAGTGCAGGTCATTATTTTCGAATTTTGACATTGCCATTGGCTTTGACATACTCTTTTTAGCCTACACGTGGAGTTTTAGACATTTTGGAGATGGCAAACGTGGGAGAGTCCATTTTGACTGAAAATAGTAAATTGCATGGGATTTCCAACTATGTTGTGTGGAAGTTCAAAATGAAAAACATTCAGATAGAAAAAAAATTGTAAAATGTCATCACAGAAGATGAGAGAAGACCGCCAAATGAAACAGAGATCAACGTATTTGACATGAAGATGGGAAGAGCGTTGACCTTCAGCTTATTAGTGAAGGACCACATCATTACCCACACCAGTGATGTTGTGCCACCAAGACAAGCTTGGGATGTACTATAAGAGTAGTTCAAGACTTCAAACCAATCTTGATGCAGGAAGAACAATTATGGGAAATGGTGAGAACTTGCTAATTTGTTTGAACAAAACTAAAATAGACTGAAAGATTTACGAGAGAGAGAGAGAGAGAGAGAGAGAGAGAGAAGTGATTGTTAGAATCTTATAGAAAAGATTACATTTGTGAAAATAAAATATAAATTAGATGATGAGAGAGAGAGAGAGAGAGAGAGAGAGAAGTGATTGCTAGAATCTTATAGAAAAGATTACATTTGTGAAAATAAAATATAAATTAGATGATGAGAGAGAGAGTGTGTGTGTGTGTGTGTGTGTGAGTGAGTGAGTGAGTGAGTGAGTGAGTGAGTGTGTGTGTGTGTGTGTGTGTTTTGCATTTTGATTTAGAATTTAAGTTACTAGATAAATAGATAGTGTATGATGATAATAGAATGTTAGATTTGTAATTTGAGAGAGAGAGAGAGAGAGAGAGAGAGAGAGAGAGAGAGAGAGAGAGAGAGAGAGAGAGAGAGAAATAATTAAATACATAGTGTATGATGAGTTACATTGTTAGAAAGTTAAATTTGTAATTTGTTTGAACAAAACTAAAATAGACTGAAAGATTTAATAGAGAGAGAGAGAGAGAGAGAGAGAGAGAGAGAGAGAGAGAGAAAGAGAGAGAGAGATTTGCATTTTGGCATGTGTGTCTTATAGCATATTATTAATATAAGATTTATGCTTTGAGTCTAATAAACCCTAAATTCTTTAATCTTTATATACTAAGGTATTCACAAGCACAATAGCATATTGCTTGGAATAATGGTTCATTGTGTCTAATAGAGTGTTATTTTTTAATTGCTTGTGTATGTGACAAAGATATCCAAAGAAAAAAAAAAAGAGCAAGTGTTGAAAGAGCGAGCGAGCGAGCTTGCACTTAAGCTTTGAGATGTTTACCTAAAAAAGTCAAATGTTTCATTTGGATCATAGCAATGTCGTATTTTTATAATTTAATTTTTATCACATACACTAAATTAGCTAATATGAAAGAGTCAAATGCAGGTACTTAAAATCATCAATCCTAGGAAGGTGTGTAGCCCTTACTTTTCTCTTGTTAAAGGCAATGTTCTAATGTTTCCTTGATAGGAAAAACCTACACATCGTAGGGACGGAATATGAGGTGACATAACTGCAAGGTTCGGATATTATAATTATCACATGCAACATGAATCAAGGTCATATTTTTATAATCTATTTTTTATCACATACACTAGAAATTAGTTAATATGAAAGAGTCAAATTCAGGTAATTACAATTCCCAATGCTAGGAATGTGTATAGCCCTTACTTTTCTCTCATTAAAGGTGAGGTTCTAATCTTTCGTTGATTGGAAAAACCTACACACCGCAGGGAGGGAATATGAGGTGACATTTTGAAATAGGACATAACTGCAATGTTCGAGTATTATAATTATCACATTTATCTCTAATCAAGGTTGGGTATTGAAAAGGGTCCGAGCTTTTATAGATATCGAGTCAAAGTTATGGGGAAAATACCAGTATATAGATTAATTTTCATCTATAAATAACAATAAACCCTAAACTTTAAACAACAATAGAGGACTCTGAACTTTGATAAACCAGTGGGAAAGAAAATGAAGATCACAACCATGATAAAAAATAAAGACGTGCAATGAATTCTTCGGATATTAATGATAACCCAAATCCAGTAGGGATGCAAAGGGGGATACTAGCACTAGAATCGAGTTTTCTGTACCTATTGGGTGTTTCTTCTAGCTATGGTGCCACCAAAGAGGACCATGGTAATGTCAAGATGGTATGCATGCCAATGGCATCCTTAAACTTGATGATTCTCAGCATCGAAGAGAGAAAAGGATGCGGCTTCTTTGAGCTCAACAAATCTAAACGGTTTCATGTGGTTCATTTAAACTCAAACAAGTGTCAATGTTTGACAGAGGAAGATCTAGAATAGATGAGAAAGTGATTGAAATTGAAAATAAGTCGCTTGGTTTTCTAGCATATTTTCAATGTCAATCACTCTCTTTTCTATTCTAGATCTTCCTCTATCAAACGTTGATACTTGTTTGAATCTAAATGAACCACGGACAACCACTTGGATTTGTTGAGTTCAAAGTAGTAGCATCCTTTTCTCTCTACAATGCTGCAAACCATCATATTCAAGGACGATCAAGGGCGTACACACCATTTTGACCTTACCGTGATCCTTTGCAGTGCTATCATAAAAAAACTACTCAATCGTTGCATACAAGTGACTTGTAGGGCCAATGAGCCCCTTTTAAAATGCGATCCTCAATGGGGTTGGATCATCATTAATATTCTAACCAGTAATTGCACCTTTCATTTTTTCCTCACGGTTGTGGCGTTTTTCTTTTTTTCCACGGATTTATCAAAGTTGCAAACCCTATTGATGTTTGAACTTGAAATGTTAGGGAACGGACACTACATGTATCGGTATTGACTTCATAGCTATGAGTCAATATACATAGAAACTCGTACAAAAAGGCATGGAAAGAGCGAACAAGCGTGGAATAGGACGTAACCGCAAGATAAAATGAATGGTGCTTTATGAAATAGCTTGCTTTTTGATAATACATCCTAGCAAATAGGGAGTTCGACCTTCCTATCTAGATAGTCGAGATCAAATATGATAGATTGTTTAGACATGTTCAAAAAAGATACATAATTCAAATGACCAATTCTATAATTTCAAAGTAACTTGTAATTCATGTGAACAAAGGCATTTAAAGGTTGATTGGTAGTAGAATAATAATAACTCAATCTACACAAGTCCATGTCTCTTTCTGAGTGCAAGGATCTTGTTTGTCCTATCGATAACTCTGCACTAATCAGATTTGAATTCTATTCTATGTCCTAGATTTGTAATTATGCTAACAGATAGCAGATTTGTAGACAAATGAGATACATAAAGGACTCTAGATATTACATTGAAATGATCATTATGGACACTTAATCTGACAGTACCTTCACCTTTAATAGCATTTGTGTTGTTGTTGCCAATGTGAACTTTCTGGTATTGTAGGGCGTATATGACTAAAAACAATCAATTTGATTGGTCATGTCTTGAATGGCTCTGATGAAAAAACCAAGAGCTATCGTCTAATGTTTTTTTATAGTTGATCATGCATGCATCTTCATCCACTTGACTACGGGCATGAGATGTTCTACAACTGCATATATACGTTGGTTGATTCAATTGCCTCTTGATGTTGTTCTTGTTGGATTACTATCCTATAATCCAATTATTAATCTATGCCTATTTAGTTATCACAGTTTTACTCGTGTTATCACACAATTTGTAGAAATACATGAGAATGGCCAATAGTCCAGTGCGAAAATGACAAAGACACTTGTTTTGAAGCTAACTACCTGCTTTAATTATTGTTAGTCGATGATTACCGTACAACCTAATTGGATAAGTTATAACACAATATGGCTAAGTGCAATTGCGATTTACAACTCATTGTGGCTAAGTGCCAATTGCGACCTGGTTAAATTGTTGTCCTAATTGTTGTTTGGATAAGCCAATTTGGCGTCCCTAACATGTATAAATAGCTTATCATTTATAATATTATCGATCTTCTTCTTTTCTCGTTTGAAGATAAGTCAAGGGTACATAGAGTATTGCTAATATCGCTTCATCGCTAGTTAGTGAAAGTGCATTAGATAGAGTTGATCAAAAATTCATAGTTGGTTTTGAGTATGCAGTTGCATCCACTATTATTTTGTGCTTGCTATTCACATCAGGAAAAGTATGGGCTCAAAATGGGCCCTTTGTACAGATACTTTTGTTACTTCCCACCATTTTATCGTTCAAAAAGACCAATAACATTCATCCATGTGTGAAGTACTGTTACAGTGATTGACGGCCTGAAATCTTCTAATATTTTTCGTCTGAAGTTTTGTGTTTTTGAAATTCGTGCTGAGAAATGATAAACCATTTTATTGAGTAATAGTTGTTGCCCATATGTCTTTTCATCACTGCCCACAGAGCATACTTCTATGGTTGAATTGCGTCGATTTGTAAGGAGTCATACCCTGATTGGCTATAACTTTCAATTGGTTCATCGGAATGTGATCATGAGTACATCATATGAAAGAGTACTCGGGCGCTCTGATTAGCTATCCCAGTTTTCTAGCAGCTATAACTTTCTTGTTTCTAGGCAGAACTATGACAATATGGTATGCGTTGCTCTCGGTGTCCTCTTTCATGTGGTGTACTCAGTTTCACATTCTGATGCATCGATCAAAAGTTATAGCTAATAAGGATTGAGATATCTAATCAGTGCATCCGAGTACATTTGCAACTTTGCAAATGTACTCGGGCGCACTGATTATATATCCCATTCTTCTAACAGCTATAACTTTCTTGTTTCTGGGCAAAACTATGACTATATGGTATGCGTTGGAAAGCTCTTGGCGTCATCTTTCGTATGGTGTACTCAGTTTCAATTCCGATGCACCGATCAAAAGTTATATCTAGTCATGATGGTGAATGACAATATAGATAACCAATATAGGTTAAACGGTGGGCAGCACCGAAAATACAAAATGTTGCCGGATAGTCTTCTCTCTCCATGTTATCTCTCTCTAAAGTCAAACTTGCTTAAAGGGCCCATTTTGAGCCCATATTTTCCCTAATGTCTAATTTGTACATGCTACTTACTGAATCAGTTATACAGTTTTATTATGTTCACTATTATGTGAATATAAAAAAATACTTCTTTGCTCTATTGTAATCTGACTACGTTCTCTTATAATTTTGTCTGAGCTATCGAATACTTTCTACATCAATACTCACTTTGCATGTTTGTCTACAAAATCAATCTCATTGATTTTGATGATTTTAAAGTTAAAATCAAGTAGAATTGAACACGACAATTTTTGTAATAGTTTTGTTCAAATTTGATAGACATAGTCAAACATTAGAAAAAAGATCTTTCAACAGAGTCTGATAGTAGCATCTGACAAATCTTCTTCTGATAGTTCTTGGCTTTCAATATCATGAAATCTTGAATCTCATGGCTAGTGCACTTGCACTACTTGCAGAACATCTTCTTCTTGGTTTGTGGATTTGATGACTACTCTTGACTGCTCTTGACTTGATTCGAGCTTCTGTTTGCGAGTTTGAGTTCGACAAACTAGAGGCTCCATTCCTTCGATTCTCTTTCTATCGCAAACAAAGCGATAACTCTTGATAGAGTTAAATCTGAGTATCATGATGATCATCACCCAGTTTTCAACATGGATGTAGTGTTGTCACTATGTCTGGATCATCGATGACTGATCTGACAGTGGCCATCTGTTGCAAAAGGTTCTTGAACTAGGTAATGTGATTTTGTAGTAAATCACCATTGGCCATCCTAAGGGAGAAGAATCTTCTCTTGAGATGTAACTTGGAGGTTTAGAACTCTTTTGACACAATTTCTAACAAAACATTCTTACAATAATCATTAAAAAGACAAGAAAAGACTCTTTTGTAACATTTGAAGTTTCACTTACAATTATCATTCTTGTGTAAACTAGGAACACCGAATATGTATGATGCACACTATTGGTAACGTTGTTGGTGTGGAAATGACATTAAATGACTTTGGCAAGTTGAGTAAAAGTCTACCAACTACTATGCCTGACCTCAGCAAGGTTTGTTGTTGGTACAAAGGCTTCCTCATTGTCCATAATCTATGTAAACCAAAAAAATAAATATATCAATTTACCACATTTCAAATAATCTTGCAAACCAATTATTAATTAAAAGATAGAGTCAAATGTGACTATCTAAAAGATTGGTTTGGTGGTACAATATGGACTCTGTCAAGGACACTACCTTTTCTGGGTAGAAATACACTACATTTTTATTGGAGGAGAGAGAGTAGGCCCACCATGTACCCCCCAATACTCCAAGAGGGTAGGCCCATCATTACTAGGGATGCCTTCATTGCATTAACTCGTGGGTAGCATCTGTCAAGCTCCCTTCCAAATCCCCAAAAAGTGAAATGTACTACCAAAAGGTACAATGAAAAATGGGTTCTTTTTTTTACCACCAAACCATGCTTTTAGCTTATCATAATATATGTAGCTATGTTAAAAAACACACAATGAACAAATTTTACAAATCTAACAATTTGGTTTTTCCACCCTGATAACCAGTTGTGAAGCTACTCATAATTGTTTGTCTACTGTACGTGCTTGTATAAACAGAGTTTATTAAGTGCCACAACCATGAACGCTCTTTTTCTTCCGTAGGTATTTTAAGTCCTTATCCAAATATAGTTCTGATTGCTAACCAATTCACTTGAGCCTCTCAACCTTGAGTCCTCTAAATGTGACTGCATCGGTGTCATGTTTTGCAATACTATGACAATCAACTTTCAAAATAGTATTTGGGCTTATGTGTCATCATATTTCATTTCACAAGTTGCAATGATTTGCATAGACTTTATTTTGAAAAAATAGCAACCATCTCGCTTGAGCCTATGAATCCCCTAAATGTGACTCCATTTTGGTGTCGTGTTTGGCCATGACTCTAACAAGCATTTTCGAGAATAGTATTCATGCTTCTGTTTCATTTGACAAGTTGCAATGGTTTCATTGATTGTATTTTGAAAAAATAGAAACCAACTCGCTTGAACCTCATCAACCATGAATGCCCTAAATGTGACTGCATTGGTGCCCTATTTTGTCATGACTCTAACAAGCAATTTTCATGATAGTCATTGTGCGTGTGTGCTCTCAAATTTTATTTCACAAGTTGCAATGGTTTTCATAGATTGTATTTTTGAAAAAAAAAAGAAAACAATTATCAAAATTATATGGAGCATGTCCAACAAGGATTGACATTCAATCATGAAACATAGTGTGAGCTGTAGACTTGTTCTGAAGATCTAGTTCGTAAGCTAAAGAACCAATTGCATTCTTTTCACCAAATCCACACTAGAAGTAAGGCCATAAGTAGACATTTTAAAAACAAAACATCTATTTATATTATCATGGATTTGTCTAGCTCTCAAATGCATAAGCACTGATGCGTCATCTAACAAACTGTCGGCTCCAACTCTTTACGGGCTTGAATGATCCATTTCTTTAATTTGCAAGCTAATTATAAAATTTGAGATATAATAATTTTACGTCTTAATTGCATTTTCAAACATATGCACATAAATGGAACATTATGACCCTTTTTGAACTCAAAAAGTGCCTCTTCCTTGCCTAAACATGTTTGCTAATTGGAATTAATTAACTCATTAAGTGTATGTGGCAGTTCACCCAGGGTTTATCATGGCTTAGTTCAGATTTTTATAGGTTGCACTTGAACCTAGTATAATATAACAATTTTTTTTAATGTAGCCTAAAATATTATATCTAATATAAACCCTGTATTTTTTTCAAAGCCTTCAAAATGGCTCTTTATTAGTTGGAACCTCTTGATCGTATTGGACCATTGATCCATGCACCTCTTAATTCTATTGGACTATATTCAAGCACACCTCAATTTCATATTGGACCTCACAAGGTTCCACTTGTAAATCCTATTGGACCTCTTGAAATTCATCAAACAAAAGCATTACACTTGTCCACACTCTAATTGTCACGTGTTTAGCCTCTTACTCTATTTTGGCTCAATAGTGGCATTACAAGTGGAAATGCATAATTTGCCATCTATGCCAAATTTATTCCTATCAACATCCTACACCTAGATGCTTGATGTAAAAAACATAAGACCCCTATATCTAACATAGATAATCTTTTTCAATTCTTCACATGAACATTATCTCAAAATGAATATTTTCGTCTTTACGGTGCTTAAATAGGACGAGAGATTGTAATAATTCTCCTCATTCACGTTTTTCAATGATATCCATTAATCAATTGTTTATAATTTTTTTAATGATTATTCTAGGAGGCTAGTGATTGTCTATTTAATGTATTCCGACGCAGGGCTAATGATGATTCGTTGAATCTAGTACTAGACTAGTTAATGTATTTTGGCGTAGGTACAAATTAGTCTCATTCTGATTGGTGGATAAATATAGGTTGTAAATCACTATTTGTTATTTGACAAATGTATGGCTGTGATTAACAGGAATTGGCTATAAATATGTGCACCACTTTTAATATTTTGAATCTGTAGTCTTTTATTCTAAACTCTCTAGCCTTTTTGTTTTTCTTCATTCTTCCGATATTGAAGCGACGTGTGCCATCCCTTGTTGTGCATGCTCGTATTCATTCAGGCGCACTGAATCGATATCAGCCACTTCCGACCAGTTCTTTTCAGAAAATTTCATTCTCGGCCTTACCATATCGGATCATTGCGCCTACTTTGCTTTATTCCTCTACTGATATTTATCTGATGCATTGAACCAATATCGGATTCAATTTGGCTAGTTCCTCCATGGCCTCAGATGACAAACTTATGAATTTTTTTAATTCCAGTGACATTCCATCTGACAAATTAGAGTATTTTGCTAGTATTTTTTTTTGCTCCCTTTGATATCGATAAGCTAGTTTATGAGAATCGTTATAATTTGATTTCTTATCTTGATAATTTTTCTCAAATTATGAGTACTCCTGTCATGGATATAGATAATTTTTGTTTCATTCATTTTCAGGACCTTGTACATTCCCAACCATCCTCTAAGCATAAACACAATAGAAAGTACTCTAAACTGCATGACCATTTCAAAAGAAATATATACTGTGATATCCACAAAAGAATATGTCACCTGCTAATCAAAGGAATGGCTTTTGTGTTCTACATATCTGCTGAAATTCTAGATGGTGAGTCTGTTGAACCTTCAACTATTCCATTGATCGAAGCATCTGCACATGTTCCAGTTGATGAAAATGATGTAGATAATGATGTAGGGGTTGAAGCTGAAGCTTCTATGACTTCAGATTATCAAAAAACTCTCCCTCGTTCTATAATCCTCTCTGATTCTCTTCCATCTGCATCTTCTGTTAATCAATTAACTCTACTCGATGTTCCTTTATATTTTATAAATAATGAATGTTATATTTCATTTAATGATATAGAAGATGTATTGAATCTGAGAGAGGATGAAATCCTCTCAATTTTTGCTCAAAATTTATCAGAATTTTCTGACATTGTTGATTACTCATATGATGATCTTGAAAGTGAGATTGATTATGATAAAGATGGCAATTGGAAATCTGGCAATGAGGCCTTGGAGGCCATGATTGAAAAATATAAAGCCTATGAAAAGACTTTGGCTACAGAGGAGGAATTTTTGAAATTTCAAAAAAGATATCCCCCTAGGGCTAGATATATCCCCTCTGGAAATGTAGAGGCCATTGGAAGACATGACATTAGCAGAGAAAATGTCATTGATTACGATGATTATGATTTGGTAAGTAGATATTATATTGGTATTGATAATGTTCAGTTTTCTTATTTCTTATTGGTATTGATATTGTTCAGTTTTCTTATTGAGTTTGCAGTGTTATGTATCATTCTAAATTTATTTTCTTTTTTCGTTTACATTATGCTATTGAAATAGATGCCTTTGGTATGAGACATGGAGGCGTCCGAGGTGTATCAGCCGGGAGAAAAGATGTTTCTCTATCTCATTATTTAAAAAACTTTCAAAATAATGAGATTTGTATATATCATTCATCTTATAGTCCATATGCAACCACTGTCATTATGGCCATCAAATCATTATTGGTTTGTTTAGGAGGCCATAAGTACGCAAGAGGAACATATAAAATAATTTTTGTGAAGAGAGATTTTTCTATTAAAATATTGGGTTATACTCCCAATGAGAATATCCAAGTAATCCGCTATTTTCTTCACATACATATCTGAGAAGATGAGTTACGGACTTAAAATCTGGACACAAATTGGTAGCTGGATCATTAGGATAAATAGATCCATCCACCCACAAATCTTTATTCATATGATTATTCATTCTCAATTCTCTAAGTATTGCTGCAGCATTCTGTACAACTTTCGCATTTTTCTTAATAATGGATTGCATTCCATCGGAAGAGCAACATGCAAATGGAACATTGCCATTGTTAAAGCTACAATCATGTAAATGAATCTACCTACAATAAATCAATATGAACAGATCTAGCATTCCTTGGTTTTGTAATGTTTATGACGCATTGAAAAATCGTCCTGCCTCATACTTCACTATAAGCATACAGTGATTTCAAAAGTTTTGCCTCTCCCGCTTCAGTTTTTGCATTGAGCACACCAAGATATTCAGTCTTAAAGCTCTAGTCCCAAATTTGGGAACGAGCATGAAGAGAAGTTATTACATCTCATGCTAAACTAACTATTGTCTGAATTTAACCATACTAGTTAAACGTCAGGCAAGGCTTGAAACTTGGAAAATGGCAACCAGAAGTTACCGGTTTGCATTCTCTCTCTACGTAACCTCTCTTTAAAGTGAAATTTCTTAAAGGGCCCATTTTAAGCCCATATTTCCCCTAATGTAACTTGATATTTTACTGTGTCGGTTGAATGTCAGTCAGCCCCAAAGCATGAGTTGTGTCTTATGTTATTATGTTCGCACTTGAACCAATGTCTATCGCCACTTTTTCAATCAAACATCCTGCAATGGTAACATCAATTTCGGGTGCATCGAGATCTCCTAAATCAATAGACAATACACTAGCATCTGGCAAAGAAACTTTTTTTTTTCCTTTTAGGGGCAGAAAGACCTTTCAGTTGCTTACGGTAATAAGTGTTTTTTGTCAACAGTTGCTCAAAAGTGATGTTCAGACGAAGAGATTCAATATCAGTCACTATGTCATAGTCCTTCGTCTTTGATTTCAAGATTGGCTTGTCAATAACAGCACTAGACAATTTAGTCTTTGGTATTTCATCGTCCCCTTCCTCGAACGTGACCACCTTCTCTGCAACAGCTGACTGAAGTTTAGTGTTGATAATTTTTTTCGCTTCTGCTGAGATGTCTTTTGAAAATAATTTTGCATTATTGCGGTCATAGTCGGGGTCATCTTTAAGATCTTCTTTAGTTGTAGATTTATTCATTGACTTGCTTGAAGATTTCTTCTTCGAAGAGTTTATGCGCTTCATTGAAGATTTCTATTCGGGTTTTGAAGAGCCTTTGCTTCTCATTATGACTTTGAATATCTTTTCTACGTTACTTGGCCAAGACTGGTCTTTTGTCTTCGCCAATTTTCCTTCAATTATATCAATCCTCTACACAACAACATCAATCAAAGTTTTTGCTTTCAAGTCTGCAACAACTGGTGTTGCTACATACTGGTATTTAGGTCGCGGCTTTTGCGGCTGAGGGCAGTCAGGATACTTGTGGCCAGGCTCCCTATAGTTCGAGCATAACAGAGCATAACCAATCAGCTTCCGTGGCTGAGGATAGTCAGGTGAAAAATGTCCTAGCTCTCCACAGTTGTAACAGTTGTCCAACACTGGTTTAGTCCCGGTTTATGACTTCATTGCTGGTCCAACAAATTCAGGAGAATTGTGTCTTCTTGGCAAGAACTTTGGTCTATCCTGTTGGGTTGATGCTGCAGTACCCTGAACATAATTAGTAGTCACATCATTTTGAAAAATAAAAAGTACCTCCTGGGCAAGATTTTCGATATATTTTACATTCACAATGGTGCAGTCTTCTTTAGCATGACCAGAAGTTCCACATTTCGTACACCACATTCCTGAGTTGGAAGAAGAAACTTTTGGTCTTTTGCTTGCAACTTCAGAGATCTACACTTTGAAATCATTAAATTTTTTATTAAGATCAGCCATATTACTCTTGCAAAGCTTTTCAACTTTAGAAGTTGACGACTTATCCTCGATAGTTTTCGTGTCGTCCTTTCGTTTGGATCATCGTTTATTTCTTTTATCTCCTCTATTAGCTTTTGATTCTAATGAATCACTGCTTTCGGACTCTGAGCTTGAAGAACTGGTACTTGAGTCATCAGTTTTAGACTTACGAGATCTTTTAGTTGAGAGTCACTTTCGTACTAGTTTCGAAGTCTTGAAGTTCTCAGCACTAGCTATAACTGCTGCTAAGGAGGTCATGTCCCCTTGTCTGCAATATTGATCAATCTTTGGTGGTAAACCAACCAAAAACCATTCGATCTGCATATCAACGGGATATACACTAGTTAGTTTTCATATGAGATTCTTAACCTTTCGTGTATATTTTCGAAGGGATTCTTTAGTCTTCTTCTGAACATTGTTCAGACGTCTGAGAATTCTAGATTTATAACCGATTTCTCTGAACTGGTTCAGAATCGCATCTTTCTATAGTAACCAGGTTCCTACACGGCCTGGTTCAACTTGACTATACCATATGCATGCCTGTTTTCTCAGTTGACCAGAAAAGATTCACAGTTTGTCTACGTCAGTTCCTTCGTTATTTGCATTAGCAATTGACTCAAATTATGAGACATAGCTATATGCATCATCTAAAGTAGTCCCTTTAAAATAATTATATTTAATTTTTGAGATAGAAGTGTAATGTGCAGCAGGACCTTCCATATCGAAGCTAATTAGGAGTTCAAGTAACTGGGCAGTGATCTCGTCGAGATTTCGACTCGCACTCTCACTTTGTCTTTGTAAAAATTTCTCTCTAAGCTTACGGTATCTTTCTAATCAGGATTCTCTATCTGACATACACTAGAAATGGAGATGGATGTGTCAGTTTTCTTATAGCTTTCCTAAGCTATCCCTAGCAATGGCACCAAAAATTGGTATATGTCATACTATACCAACAAGGTTAATATAGATGTTGTAGTAAATAATGTTGAACCCACAGAGGACAGCGTTAGAAAATAATGTATTTGGTACAATTTATGATTTATTTCGAGTGAAGCGACTTCGGGCGTTATTTTGGACATTAGAAAGTAACCAGTATTACTTGTGTTGGGGGTCTGTAGTGTTAATAATTTAAGAACAACAGTCTTGCATCTTATAAATCGAATGAAATGCCTTCTACAGGTGAGATGTTATCAAAGTAGTACAACAGTACTACACTTCGGCTAATTAAGGTGTCAACAGAGAGTGGAGAAATGTTTGATGTATTCGTGGTTGTGTAGACAATTAATTAATGATATTTGCAAACTGTTCATTTCTAGACAGAAGTCCTCAACAACTTAAGTCCAAAGCTATGGTTAAAGAGCACGAATAGTTTTAGAGCACGTTAGAAACTTATGTGAGTTACAATTCGTGTAAATGAACTAGTAAAGGCTATTCAAGAAAACGTTTTCCTTTTAAGGTCTCGTCCTTAAATACAAGGCAAGTACTTAGGAGATATATTCTCGAAAAATGACTTAGGCCTCTTCATGATTTATATTTATCCAGCTCATATCTTCATTTTCGAGTATATCATGTCATATTTAGGCTGATATTCAATATTTAACAATTTTGGGGTATCACATAACAATAAGTGTGAAGGATGATCACCCAATTGGGGCAGCTTTGATTGGCAGAGCCAATATACCTATGCATGAGATTCTGAGGGGAGAACCTATAAAAGGCTGGTATGATTTTTACCATGACAATGGGAAAAAACTAAAATAAAATTTAAGGGTTCTAGTCATGCTGCAATTTTGTGATGTAACAAGGGATCTGTATTGGGGGGTTGGATTGGGAGCTGGATTTGAGGGTGCTCCCTATTTTTTCTATAAAATGCACAAGGGTTGCAAGGTTACCCTGTATCAGGTTGCACATATGGTGGATAGTTTCCTTCCCCCCATCTACCTGGAAGGGGGAGCTCTCAACCAGCCAACAAGGTGCTGGGAAGATGTTTTTGAAGCAATTAATGGTGCAAACCATTTGATCTACATTGCTGGGTGGCCTCTAGTCTTGAGTCTCTAGTCTGCACGAAGGGCCCCACTCTCATCCAGCAGAGCAATAGAGAAACTTTCTTTTCCATGAATGCATCACGATATAATGCATCAACTTTTTAGCTGGTTGGATGATGAGGGTGGAGGCCTTGCCTGTCTGTACGTCTCCACTGCACATGCCAGAGTCATTGGAATTTGAAGAAGCATTACAAGCCTGTATTGGCTACAATTTAGATTCTCCATTTTATTTCAACAACTGTCCCATAGTCTATCCACAAAAATAGCAAAAACACCTAGCTTATAAAGAGAGAACTGGATTTGAATGTGATGAACTAAATGTCCCCTTTGGTGAGAAGTCAAACGAATCTACTGGTCGCAAAAGAAAACAAATACATTTTCCTGACTTCAAAGGGGCCAGAGAGGGAGTCTCTTTCCATCTTGTCAATCGGTCAAAAACCTTCCTTTGATGAATGCCAAAGTTCTAAACATTTGTGTTTGCACAGGGTCTAGAGAGGCACCATGGCAGGCAGAATCAAGGTAAGCATTCTCAATGCCCTTTTTCTGACACTCGATGCTTTCACAATCTTTATCCAAGTACTCATTCAATTGCAATGTCTTTAGGTAATTTCTTTTAGATCCTATACTGCCATTTGAAACCCATTGGGGAACCATATTACTTTTGAACAAACTAGCCACATATCAAATGTGTCACTAGTAAATATCAGATGTAGCATTGAGTACTATTACTCAGAGAGAGAGAGAGAGAGAGAGAGAGAGAGAGAGAGAGAGAGAGAGAGGGAGGGAGGGAGGGAGAGAGAGAGAGAGAGAGAGAGAGAGAGAGAGAGAGAGAGAGAGAGAGAGAGAGAGAGAGAGAGAGATCGCTAAATAGTCAACTGTTCATGGACCACAATATCAAGTCCGTTTTAAACATACACTAGGTATCTAAGAATGTTGTAGTGGATTTTTTTATAGCTACCAAATATTATTTAATCTTATGCAAGTCAGTATTGATCTTAATTATTACAAATACAGGGACTAAAATCATTTTCTAAGAGAAGTCAAATGTGTTCAAAAGACTTAGGCATCAGGGCATGGAAAAATGGTCGCGACATGTGCTCAAGGACTATTAAACCATTGCTCGAATTAGATAGAACTGTCTAAATCTTGTACACTTGGCACCTTGAATTCTTTGTTCTTTGTTGAGATTCAGCACATCTGTCATCATTCAAGACAGCCCAAAAAATGCCTCTAACTCGAACATTATCGAGTTAGCTGCACAATTCTGTCCAGCCATAAGGATTGCCAAAATAGATTAAGCTTTGATGATATATGTTCCCAAACCCTTGATACATGGGTATTTTTGAATTGTGCACATGGAATGAGAGGTGTTCTAGCACATATCTGATCTTGAAGGAAAGGGAAGAAAATGTCTCTAACTCGAGCACTCCTCGAGTTAGCTTTCACATTATTGTTGAACAGTTGCTTTTAACAGTTCGTAATTGAAATGACATGTGACTTAGCACATACCTTATCATGAAATGGTAAAAAAATGTGTCTAACTCAAACACTGCTCAGGTTGGCTCCACAGTTCCTCAAATGTATATTGATGAGAAGAAGGTGAGCTGTGATGATATTTCGCACATATCTCATCATTCATGATAATTGAGGAAATGCCTCTAACTCGAGCACTGTTCGAGTTAGCTGCATAGTTTTGCCATACATGAGAATTAATAAAACATGTTATTGTTTCATGATATATATTACCAAACCCTTAACACATGGGTATTCTTGAATTGTGCACATGGAAATGAGAGTTGTTCTACCACATATCTCATCCTGAAGGAAAGGTAAGAAAATGTGCCTAACTAACTCGAGCACTGCTCGAGTTAGCTTCCACATTATCGATTAACAGTTCCTCATTGAAGTGACATGTGACTTAGCACATACCTTATCATGAAATGGTAAAAGAATGTGTTTAACTTGAACACTGCTCGAGTTGGCTCCATAGTTCCTTAGATGTAAATGGATGAGAAGATGGTGAGTTGTGATGACATTTAGCACATATCTCATCATTCATGATAGTTGAGGAAATGCCTCTAACTCGAACACTATTTGAGCTATATGGCATAGTTCTGTAAATACATGACAATTGATAAAACATATTAATGTTTGATGATATATGTTCCTAAAGCCTTAACACATGGGTATTCTTGAATTTTGATCTCTCAAATCATATTTTGAAACTCTGAGCCATGCACGCACATATTTTAATAATGAAAATGACAGATGTCATGTCACCATGACACGTCATCATCCTCTCCACACCACCACTGCATATCATAGTCATTTTCTATTTTCCTTCTCCCACTTTCTTCTTGAGTTTTTAGACTTTCTTGTGCTCAAAATCTTTGCGATCAAGCAATCTCTGACGACCTTTTGTGATCTGTGGATCCTTCGTCTATCGTTTGATACAATGGCTTCAAGATTGAGCTCTTCATTTACCTGGAAAACACACGTAGGAATCCGCTTGGCATCAATCCAGTCCTTTTTGGATCAATGCAGGTTGGACAATTTGGAAGTGGACCCTTCAGTCATTTTGTCTGAAGTCAGTACCGAGTTCGTGAACTCCATCCACGCTGTATCTGAGGTGGATTTCAAAGTACATGTGCGAGGCAAGTTTTTCACTATTTCAAAAGAAGTGTTTAGCACAGCTATGGGATTACCATTAGATGGTAAAATTGTTTCTACAAATAGAGATTCAGTGGTTGAGGCCGTCCACCTCTTGAGCAATTGTTTTGTATCCACGAAGGGGTATAAAATCTCTATGATCAAGGATACCACCTTCAAGCTGTTATGTAAATATGCGAATCAAGTTATATTTTTGACAGATGTGGATGCCACCATCTCAGTGCAAAATTTTGGGTATTCATTGGACGCACTAGCCGGCAATCCTGTATGCTTTAGAATCATCACATATAAGGATTTTTTGAGGTGGATCAAACACCAAACATTTTCTAGAGTAAGAGCGCATGTTTCACGATTATGCGACCATTTTGGAGTGTTGAGCGATCAAGAGAAAACCATGCTGATGGGAAGGCTGTTGCCTCCAAGACCAATTGACCTCTCCAATCTCCTAACCGTTCCTACCACAGCCACTACATCAGCTGTTGCGCCAACAATCGAGGTAGCAGCTACAACTGCAATGGAAATTGATGTTGTAGCCTCTCAGACGGATGTAGTTGCTACCTCGTCCATGGATACAGATGGAGCTGCTGCTGCGGACTCATCAAAGCTAGCCTCTTCTTCAACCTCACAGAAGCAGAAGAAGAGTTCAAGCACCTCTGGATGAAGATGCAAATCAATCCGATACTTCAGGCAAGGCTCAAATAGCTGCTATAGAAGACACCGGAGCAGCTGATGAAGATGATGATGAACCTGACAACCAGCCCCAATGGTTCCGCACCATGACAAAGAAAGCCAAAAATTTGGTGGCTGAAATCTACAAGTACGATAAATATCATCAGAAGATGATCATGGAGTTCATTAATTCAGAGAGGAAATTCATAGACTCTCTTAAGGAGTCTTACAAGAATATCGACTCGCTTGAATCAGATAACAACCAACTGATCGAATGAAATCGATTGCTCGACACACAGCTTCAGACTGCAATCAACAAAGCTGATTCTTTGAAGAAAGTCAATAAGACGATTGAGGCCAAGTTTGTAACTTATCAGACTGATATTGATTCTTTAAAACAACAACTGTTGGATGCAGATAAACACAATGTCGCTCTCCAGAAACATTTGCAGGAGGAGCGAGTGACATGTAAATATGAACATTTTGTAGAGGAATCGATAGTATAGGTTTCCAATTAGGATCTTCTCGATCTCTTGATAGTCTTGTACTCCTTGTCATGACTTTTGTTGTTTTCATGCAGTACAAATAGGGTGTTTAGAATTAGCGCCATGAGATACATCGAACATAAATTTTAATATCTTTAGATCTCCTGCTAAATGTCATTCAATGTTGAAAGTGCCAATTCCAAGAATATTGAGTGGAACTCCCTCCATGTGATTTTTTATGGTGGCAGGATATGATGTTTTACTAAATATCCATGAGAGAATGTTATGGTCTTCTTTCAGCACCTATAAGAGAATAAAAAAACGTGAGTAGCCTCATAATATTAACACAGAGAAGATTTTAGATATGAAATCCATATTCAAATGATTATCCCTATTTATTATGCGAAGGAACTGCTATACCTGAAATGCTGCCAACCACCAGATATCATTTTTTGATTGAACACTGAAATTGAGGCCTTCTGAGTGTTCTGAATTTGAAAGTGCTCCATTCATGATTGTGAGACTCACTCTTTCCATTTTTTTTTCTTTTATAATTCTAGACTCATCTAACTTGAGAACAACTATTGACTTGTTATTGACATTCTCATTTGTGATATCGTAAAAATTTATGATGAATGTTAATAACTGATTAATGTCAATAAATAAATCGTTGGAATTGTTATATGCTAGACTTTCTCCTTTTGAGCAATACACTTCATTGATATGATTACCAACTATTGTCTGCATACCATGGTTGAACATGTCTCTTTTTTTTTTAAAAGATGAAATGGTCGTGGGATTGGAAACTTCTTAATATTTACTTGTGCAAATGCCTCCTTTATCATCTTAAACATTGTTGCATATGCTTCCCTACTGATGCTAGAAAAGTCACATGCCCCCTAAAGCAATGTAGTGTCTAATATTTTTCCAACTTCATCCATAATGCTATCAGTAATTGAAGCTTTAATCTTTTTCATTTTGTTATTATTTAACATTGATTAGTCTTTCCACTGATCTGGTCTGCAAGGGTTATCTTGTGCGAGGTTTGGCTGTGCGAGGGTTCTTTAGCTGTTTTTGCAGGTAAAAAACTTGATATCTTTCAGATCTCTGGGAAGTAACTCTCGCAAGCTTCACAGTAGCTGGATGCTAGGTCAGATCTCACTATAAAATTCTCTGCGAAAGTTAGCTCTCGCAAGAAGTGAGAATTTCACTTTTTGTGCTTGATCTTCACCAGATTTTCATACTAACTCTCGCAGGCTTTATCATTGATGTATTTTGACATTCTAAATCGATTGAGAGGGTTTGCGAGAGTTCTTACCCAAAGGATTTGCAGGATCTTCACTTTTTAGTGATTTTTTCGCACTTAAATCCAATTTTCTGTTCACTGGAATCAAACTAACTCTCGCAAGCTCTTTTGTGTCCTAGTCTCACTGAGATGGAACTTCAGAATCCTCTGCGAGAGTTCTTGACCACTGGAACTAAAAATTTCACTGTCTACGAGGGTTCACTGGTACTTTCCTATCTTTTTTTCACTGAGAACTCTCGCACAGGCACTTAATCATCAAACTAACTCTTGCAAGCTTCTCTGTGTCCTGGTCTCACTGAGATGGAACTTAAGAGGGCTCTGTGAGAGTTTGTGAAAATTGTCAACATTTTCTAGCTAGTTTGAGGCCTAAATTGGCTAAAATTGTAAATAGTTTTGGTTCTGGAGTTTTGCACGTGTGAACCAGGCCACAATGTTTTTATTTACTGTATTTTTTCAGTATGATGAAGTGTCAAACTTCATACCCTTCAAAATGAGACCATTTTGATGTATTTTGGTCATATAAGCCATTTTTAGCTATTTTTCCTATATAGGGAATATCTAGGGTCAAGTACCTTCTAGAGAGAGGAGAGAGAGTCATCTTCCTCATCCATAAATAGTAGGGAAGTCGTGGAGAACAGGTTGGAGAAACCTTTTGTATGCTTCATTGAGATCAATAGATCATTGTCATTGTTTCTTCCTCCATTGAGAGCATTGTTGTGTGTATTGTCTTCAAGCTATTGTGTATGATCTTAGGTGCTTTCCAAAAGTGGTAGGCTGATGTATTATGGACTGTATAATGCTATTTTGGGCCGCACTTGATGTTTATGGAAGTTTCCATTTGTGATAAATGCTTTTTGATCAAGTTCTTTGCATTCTAGGTAGCATAGAATGTGTTGCCAATTCCTAGCTTATGTAGTTTGGAGTGCAAGCATTCAAGCCAATGATCTTGGAGTTTAGATCCACTTAGGATCTGTATTTTTCACATGGTATCAGAGCTGGTTGGCTTCTATTTACAGTAAGTATTCCATTTTTGGTGATATTTGGATGTTTGATCAAGTTCTAGCATGATTTTGCATTGCTTTGTTGATCAAATCTTACTAACCTTTGTTTTGTGAGTTGAACTTGTGGATCAAAAGCATATTTCAGGTCTATTGAAGATCAGAGGCTGAAAAGAAACTATTTTGGATCAGATCATAACACCTAATCATTTGTGATTGTGAGGCTTGTGCATATTCAATACTAACAATGTTCTTTTCAATCCTATTGTTGACAATCTCCATTCTTGGATGAACACTCTCCTTAAGTGGATGAAACTTCTCCTTAAGTGGATGACAAATGCTCTTTTGAGTGAGTTGTAATTCTCCTAAAGGTTGAGCAAAGCTCCCATTTGGATGAAAGATCCCCTTTTTTGGGTGAACATATTGTAAGCTCCATTGTGAAGAGCATATTGTAAAGATTGTCATCAATTTTGGCATAAATTTTGGTGTACTTTGTTGAGCATGTAAGTAACTCTCCTTATGTAATTTGATTGGAGCATTTGCTGGAAGGTGTTAACCATTATGCAAGTGTGTTTTCAGGTTCTTAACAGGTTGAGGAACATTCTCATGTGAAGTGATCTTAGATCTACATCTAAACACCAAGATTTGACAAGATAGTGAAGCTAGTCTTGTGATTCACTAAGTGTGCTCATTCATTCACCTCTAAATCTTGTATTTATCACTTGCTGGAGTTTATAAACTTTTAGAAGTGTGGTTTACATGTGGTTTTACAGGTTGAATCAATATCTTAGTGTGTTGATCATATGTTGATCAAGTTTGTTCATTACTAGGTAATCTTGGCATCCTAGTTTTGGGTATTTTCTAAGAATGCAAGTAACTCTTCACACCATAACTTGATTTGGTCACTTGCTGGAAAGTTTGAGAGCTTAAGCAAGAGTGTGTTCAGGTTGGTTTGATTTTGTAATCCATTCTTAGTGTGTGCAAAGTGTTGCATGTGTTTCAATCTTCCTTTCTATGCTTGGAAACCATCTAGGTTCAAGATAGAAGTGTTTTAGGGTCCTAAATCTTCATAGATCTCTTTATCTATCATTTGTTGAGAGAAAAGTGAGTGCTAAGTGCTTTAGGACAGAACCTAAAAGTTGAAGAAACATTAGAATCATGGCTTCCAATGGTGGGATCATGCTAGAGTCTAGTGAAAGGTTGAGTTCATCAAACTACTCTACTTGGAAAGTGAGGATGGAGTCCTTACTTGAGTTGAATGAACTCATGGACATAGTTGCAGAAATTGAAGAGAGACCTCTCACACTTCAAGAGCAACAAAGGTTTGATAAGAAGGCCAAAAGGGCTCTTCATATCATTAAAATGAATGTTACAAATGAACTTCTCAAGGAAGTTGGAAAGTGTCAAAGTGCAAGTGAGGCATGGAATGCCTTAAAGAAGCTCTTTGAATCAAAGTCCACATCTAGGGTATTGACCCTAAGGAGACAAATATTTTCTAGTAGGCAAAGAGAGGGTGAAAGTGCTCATGCATTTATCTTGAGAGTTAAGTCCCTAAGTGATGATTTAGCATGCATTGATGAGAACATAAAAGATGGTGAAATAGTCCAAGTTATGTTGAATGGTTTGCTAAATGAACATGCTAACCTTGTGCAAAGTTTTGCCATTCAAAGAGTCTTGCCAAGTGTGGTTGACTTGCAAGAAATCTTATTGGCTGAAGAACATAGGTTGCAATCAAAGCTTGATGGTGCATCCTTGCAAGGTGGAGGTGAAGAGGCTTTCTTCACAAAAGGCAAATTCAAGGGCAAAGGTAAAGGCAAAGGGAAATGGTCCAAAGGTGGTAACTTTGATCATGATGATCACTCTTCCTCTTCCTCTTCTACTAAGAACAATAAGTCAAAGTTCAAGTGCTTTTATTGTGGGATAAAAGGTCATTTTGCAAATGAATGTTATAAGAAGAAAAGAGAGCAAGGAGAGAGGCAAGGAAATCTTACAATAGATGAGGAAGAACATAACACATGTGAATCACTTGTTATGACTTCAAGTTTGTTAGCCAACATAGATGATAATGATCCTTGGTGGATTGATAGTGGAGCCTCATCTCACATGACAAGACATAAGGAATACTTTACATCCTTATTGTCTTATGAGGGAGAAGGTAACATCATCTACACTGCAAATGATGGTCAATGTGACATCAAAGGCATAGGCACTATTCCTATTTCCCTTTCAACAAATAGGAAAGCAAATCTTGAAAATGTTTTGTACATTCCTTCAATCACTAAGAATTTGCTTAGTGTAAGTCAAATGATTGACAAAGGACTTGATGTGGAGTTCATTGGAGATGCATGTTTGATAAGTAAATGTGGATCCTTGATTGCTCAAGGTAGGAGGCATGGTAAACTTTTCAAGCTTGATGCATGTGTGATCTCTAATCATGAAGGATGTATGGCTAGGGAGCAATTGACAAACCAAGAAGTTTGGCACAAGAGGTTGGGCCATCCCAACTTCAAATCTTTGGAGGTAATGGCAAAGAAAGAGCTTGTTCTTGGTCTCCCTAAAAGTCTTGTTGCAAACAATAGTGTTTGTGAACATTGTGCCTTGTCCAAATCTCATAGACTTGCTTATTCTAGATCTACTTCTAGATCTAAAGAAGCTTTTCAACTTGTGCATTCTGATATTCATTCTTCTAGTACAACTAGCAATGGTGGGGCAAAGATGTATGCAACTTTCATTGATGACTTTAGTAGGTATACTTGGATCTATCTTCTTAAAAGTAAGGATGAAGTGTTTGCTGCATTTGTCAAGTTCAAGAATGAAATGGAAAACCAATTCAATACAAAGATCAAATGCTTAAGATCTGATAATGGAGGGGAATACACCTCAAATAGGTTCAAATACTTTTGTATAGCACATGGGATTAAGAGGGAGATGTCTAGTCGTAGGACTCCACAACAGAATGGAGTGGCCGAGAGGAAGAATAGAACCCTTTGTGAATGTGCCAAGGCAATGAGACTACATGCTAATCTTGCTAAGTCTTTTTGGGGGGAAGCTTTAGCATGTGCTAACTATCTATGTAATAGATGGACAAGTGCTTCCTTGGATGGTAAAACTCCTCATGAGGTTCTTTATGGTAGAAGGCCGAGTGTCAAGCATTGTAGGATCTTTGGATGTACATGTTTTGTCAATATCACACTTGATGATAGAACTAAAGAAGATCCTTCATCAAAGAAGGGTGTGTTTGTTGGCTATAGTGAAGTAAGCAAGGCTTACAAAGTGTACATTCCTTCTACAAAGAAAGTTGTCATAAGTAGGGATGTCATCTTTCATGAAGAGTTTGAAATTCAAGATCTTGGTAAACTTCATTATATCTTAGGAATAGAGATTATTAGAACTTCTAAATCTACATTCATATGTCAAGAAAAGTATGTTAACTCTATTCTAAAAAGGTTTCATATGGAAGATTGTAAAGTTGTTTCTACTCCTATGGAATCAAATGTAAAGCTAACTACAAGAAGTAATGAAAGATCCTTCAAGGACATTACTCTCTATAGAAAGCTAATAGGATCTCTTATATGGTTAACCATCACAAGACCTGATCTAAGCTTTGTGGTTGGTAAACTAAGTCAATTTATGCAAGATCCTAGTGAGGCTCATTGGAAGCTAGGAAAGAGAGTACTTAGATACATCTCGGGATCTAGAGATTTTGGCATCTTGTATGGAGGTACTACACCTAACCTTTGTGGATTTTCAGATTCAGATTTTGCAGGTGATCAAATGGATAGGAAGTCAACAAGTGCCTTTGCAATCTATCTTGGAGATGGAGTGGTCTCATGGCTATCAAAGAAGCAACCAACTATCTCTCTATCTTCCACCGAAGCCGAGTACAAGGCATTAACAACATGCACCAAGGAGATTCTTTGGATCAAGAGGATGTTATTGGATCTTCACTTGCTGGAACCAGAGAAGACTCCAATCATACTTTGTGATAACCTTTCAGCCCAAAGCTTGGCAAGCAATCCTGTTTTTCATGCAAGGAGCAAGCACATTGAGATTGCTCACCATTTTGTGAGAGATCAAGTCATTGCCAAAGAGGTGGAGCTTCAACATGTCTCTTCAAAGGAGTGTGTGGCTGATATCTTCACCAAACCATTGGGAAAGGACCTATATTTAATGCATAGATCTAATCTTGGAATGTGCTCAAAGACTATGTTGAAACTAGCATCCAATGTTGAAGAGGGAGTGTGAAAATTGTCAACATTTTCTAGCTAGTTTGAGGCCTAAATTGGCTAAAATTGTAAATAGTTTTGGTTCTGGAGTTTTGCACGTGTGAACCAGGCCACAATGTTTTTATTTACTGTATTTTTTCAGTATGATGAAGTGTCAAACTTCATACCCTTCAAAATGAGACCATTTTGATGTATTTTGGTCATATAAGCCATTTTTAGCTATTTTTCCTATATAGGGAATATCTAGGGTCAAGTACCTTCTAGAGAGAGGAGAGAGAGTCATCTTCCTCATCCATAAATAGTAGGGAAGTCGTGGAGAACAGGTTGGAGAAACCTTTTGTATGCTTCATTGAGATCAATAGATCATTGTCATTGTTTCTTCCTCCATTGAGAGCATTGTTGTGTGTATTGTCTTCAAGCTATTGTGTATGATCTTAGGTGCTTTCCAAAAGTGGTAGGCTGATGTATTATGGACTGTATAATGCTATTTTGGGCCGCACTTGATGTTTATGGAAGTTTCCATTTGTGATAAATGCTTTTTGATCAAGTTCTTTGCATTCTAGGTAGCATAGAATGTGTTGCCAATTCCTAGCTTATGTAGTTTGGAGTGCAAGCATTCAAGCCAATGATCTTGGAGTTTAGATCCACTTAGGATCTGTATTTTTCACAGAGTTCTTATGAAGATTTGAATTTTTTTTGGATTTTTTATGATTTTTCTCTGATTTTTACAATCTGCTTAGAGCTAACTCTCGCAGGCTTCTATGCAGGTATGGGACAGTACCCTGGAGCTGCTGCCAATCATGCAAGGGTTAATTCTCATTGATTCTGGAGATATAAAAATCTGATGAGTTTTTTTGGCTCTTTTTCTCTCCAGAATACAGATTGGTGTGTTTTTTGAGTTTTTTGGATGATTGGTTTGGGTTTCAAGCCCTTAGAGGTTGTTCAGGGCCTCCTCTACCCTCTCACACCTCCTCTGCTAGTTTTGAACAGTCCAAACACAAAAAAATACAAAAAACTAACTCTAAACTCCCAAAAATCTACCTAAACTACTCAAAAAACAAGAAAATAGCTAAAATGCAACTAAACTAGTTAGTGGAAACCTATCCCCAGCAACGGCGCCACTGTGGGGTCGAAGATCTCTCATAGTATTGCCCTTCCGCCTGTCATCAAAGGTTAGATCACTGGATAGGTGCCTAACTATGCATAGATATTACTTTTAGTTAATTTCCTACTTTCTCCCTTAACTCTACTCACCACTATATTACTCCTCTTTAACTCTACTCCTCTACACTAACATTCATCATAGTTTGGTTGAAGGGAAGGAATGGAGAAGAAGAGATTGAGAAGAGAAGAAAAAGAGAGAGCAAGAGAGTAAGGGTGGAGGTTAGCTCAAATGCTCCTTATGCTTGCTAATGGAAAACCATTCACTATTGGCAAACAATAAACATAGAAATAGAAATCAAGAGAAAACACAACCGAGAGCAATAGCAAGTAGTGAATAGCAAATGAGGATGCTTCTCGTCCAAAAATGGTAGAGTTTTCTCCTTCTCATTAAGCATGGAAATAGTGTACAAATGGTGTCTTTTTATAAAAGGGGAAGGCCCTTGCCCCTCAATCTTATTGGCTAATATTCACAATGATCCTAACCATTCATCTTGGACCCAACTTGATCCAAGGGTCCACAAAAAGTACATTAGAAATCACAAGATTCGTGTGAGTCCCAATTTGGACCCAATTCTAAAAAGTGATCTCTAAGTTTAAAAATGACATTGGGCCTCTAGTTTTATTTTAATTACAAGGCCCAAGTCAAGTTTATTTTATTTACAACTTCAATAGCGTGCTCATTGGGCCATGGGCTTATACACACATTTTATTAGAGGATTTTATTTATTTATACTTTGTTGGGAATACCCCCAACATAGTGGAAGTCTTAGCATATGGTCATCGCAAGAAAAGGAAAAATCTAATTGGCAAGCAAGAGCGACATTTCATAAAAGTACACAACATGGCGGGACTAGCACAAAAAACAACTATATACTGCAACTTTTCCAATGGTTTTACAGAAGAATCCAAATTCGTCATAATACAAAATCGACGGATTATAAAAAATTTCAAAAAGCATCCAAATTTATACAAGCCAGTAGGCTATAGACACACAATAAAATTTTGTATATTAAATAAAAATATTTACAAAGTACAATTCAGCAGTATCTAGTCTGCTTCCGATATTTTTTCCAATGAAAGTTGCAACTTCGAATCATGCAACAGTTTTTTTCTTTTGTATGGATCCAATAGCTCATAGTTTTCATGCTTACTTAGATCAACGTAAGCAGCATACACTGCAAAATGAGATGATCTGAACGTGGAATTCACTGGTCCATATCCTAAAATTTTAACTGAAATGGTTTTCTTTACAAAAATTATGTTATGCACCTTATTGGAATTATGTCCTCCAAGAAAATGAGACAGTGCCTTGATTGCCATAATCATAGTTTCACCATGTTGAAGAAACTTTGAATGGGCAACACTTATCTCATTATTTTTGCCTAGGATTTTTTTTTATTCTGACCATTATAATCAATACGAGGCCTACCTCACTAACAAAATTGATCTTCTCGGCAACTTTTTTGATTTTTTTCTTCCAGATACACGTAGAAGCTTTAGATTAGGTCCCAAATTTTGTGCCGAGCTAAAAGATAAGACCTTAGAAATTTCAGATGCAATAGTAGAAGCCGGAGTTTCATTTTTGCATAATAGTATTAGTTTCGATTCCCATGGTACAGTTTTTGTAGTTAGTCCATTTTTCATGGGAGCGGTAAAGGCGAAAGAAGCCAATTTTGAGAAGGTTGTCTATTTCATCAAGTACAGTCCTATGGCAAAATTATATTTGATTCCATGTGAAAATAAGTAAGGATTGCTCTTTTGTTTTTGTTGCTTTAATCTGGATTGTTGCATGCTTCATTGCTTTAATAAGAACAAATTTTTTTCATAAATATGAATTTATCGATATTTGTATTTTGGTTCTTGCAGTCGGCATTGGAGCTTGAACATTCTTTTTGTAAAGATAAATAAGGAGGGAGTATCAAATTTTCTACGTGTGAAATTAAACTCAGCTGCAAATACACATGGAGAATTTGATTCTCTACTTCATGATGTCGTTCAGAAAATACCGACAATGACAACTTCAGTTAGAGAGATAACCATTAAATCTCTCAATGTATATTCAATTTATCTATGATATGCATGTATTTCTTTTTTCATTCAAATGTATCATCATAGCATAAATAAACTTTCTATCATTATATTACTATTTTTTGTTCTATATATGCAGTGTGTACAACAACAAGACATTTTTAGTTATGCATGAATTGTCTTGTACAATACAAAGCTATTTTCTGAATGGTATAATTTACAAACGAATGTAGATATTGAAAAGGTAATATTCTATTTATTTGTAGTTCATTTCATTCTGATTCATATTTTATTACTATCATGGCTTGTAATTTGTTGATTCTTGTGTTTTGTGATGACAGTTCACTCTTGAGTTGTATACTCCTAATGATGTATATAGATTTCGGCAAGAGTTGATCAAAACCTATGCCCAGTACAGTGTAAGTGTTGCACCTACAATCAAGGGCCCTCAAAAGGAAGCTTCTCCTGCCTTAACAACCTTTCAGGTTGTTTGCAGATCTTATTTTATATGATCAGAAAGGAATAAAAGTCCTTCCTAATACAGAGGAAGGCAATTTTGTAGCAGACATTCCTCTTGTCTTAAAAGGCATTGAGGCCCTTCCCGAAATAGAGGAGGGTGAGATTATAGAAGGAGCTATTGCCTTGTCAGTTCCTAATACTGATATAGAATATATAGAAAAATTGATTGAATAGAGATCTATTTGTAAATCAAGAGACATAAAAAAAAAAAAAGTCATTTTCCTTGTAAACAACCCGTTTATGGGTTTTTTTTATTGATATCACAATAGATTCTTACAATCAGCTTGTGTCCATAGTCTAATACTGGAATGCAATTTTTCTATAATAATAAAAAGACATGATGATTGGCATGTATTGGCTGATAGTGAATCTCAATGTTCTTCCATAAGTTGGATTGTTTCGCCAATTCTTCTGCATTTGATCTCGAGCTCATGTCTTTTACGTACCTGCATAAAACTAATACAAAGTTAGTTAGAATTAGTACAGAGTTTGTATCGAAATTTTTGATTGAAACTATTCATAAAAGATCGAGTGTTTACAGTTACTTACGAGTTTACCATCGAAAATGAATCTGAAGTCTGAAAGTACATCATTTTGTAGGAGCAATAGTTTCAGCCGGATGTAGTTTAGACTCCAATCTTCTTCCACCTCTACACATGTCAAAACGACATCATTGTAAATAATCTCAATATTTTTTCCTTTTGAATATCCACTGGCTTTCAAGTCTTGATCGAGTGGCACTCATTTACCTTTATTTTTTTTCCATCTTTGATAATGGAAGCATGAGCTCAAAATTTTGTTTTCCAATTTGATAACGGAAGCACATGGAAGACATTTTAATTCTGTATTCTATTTTTTCATCTAATCTTTTGTCCCAGCCTTCATCCATAAGTTCAGATAATAAACTATTTGATAAATTTTTGCATACAAACATTGTTGGGGTTTTCACATTGATATTGGACAGCTGCAATATCGAGGTAGAACTGCAAAATATCTAGCTGATAGTGGGATATTTTTTTATGAATCAATGTACATTCTTGATACAAAATTTTGGACAAATAGTACCAATTCCATTACCTAGTTTTGAAAGTGATGAATGGTTGCACTTGATGCTACAGTTTTAGAATCATTTCGTTGCAAGATATATAATGATGTAAAAAATTCATTAAAAATGAGCACAAGATAAAAAACAGTCAGATTGAGTTGGTTTATTTCCTTGAATATAGTTGTGGATTTTCTTTCAAGTGTCAATACTATTAGATATTTATGAATGACAAAAATCAAAGTATCAAAAATATCAATACTCACAGTTGTTTTTTTTGTGATCCTGACGGTTGAATCCTTGCACATTTATCTCTGAATGCATATATACATGTTAGGCTAGAATTTCAAAAATAGATTTTCCTCCTGATGATATTCTGAAATCCAAAATTCTAGCCTTCTAATAAGATCGAAATGATAGTTTTGACATTTTCCTTTTTCGAAATGCTCCTCTTGATGATGGATGCATTAAAACCCAAGAGTTTTTTGAATATTTTCTTGGCACCCTAATCTATTATCATCTGTCTCGTTGAATAGAAGCACAGAGTTGATTAAGGAGCACGACTTCCTTGATGGCGCCATTCGTAATTTGCATGCAAAAATCTGAAACAATGAACTATGAATCTGAAAATTTGCGTAGACAACAAGCCATTAATCTGAAAAAAAAGTATTGGCAAAAATTTGAAACACTAATCTATTTGGCACCACAAATTAACTCTGGTTAACCTTGTTAACCATGGTTTGATAATGCATATACATTAATGGTACATCGATTTTCTCATCTCAACCATCTGTCATATTCATTTTCAATATTTTTGGGTCTCTTCGGGCAGTGATGAGCTGGAAGGGCATGCCTCATCAACCAATAGCATTTTCACATGCTACCCAACGAAACATTAATATATTTAAAAAGTTTTTTATTTTATTTATATTTGAAAAATTCTACGTTACGTAGAACCCCGAAGCTAAGGTTTCAATTGGTCCACATGGCAACAAAAATAAAAATAAAAAAACATCTTTTTCAAAGGCCCTTGTCGGGCTCTAAGTTTCTCTAATGAGGAGTTGTACGATCTCAAACAACAGCTAGAAGACTAGAAGTTAGCTGCTGAATTGCAAACTCAGGATTTGGCAACAGCAGCTACTCAGGCAAAGCGACCACGTCAAAACCAGTCGAAGGTATGTGCTTAAAGATTCAATGCATTTGTTGATCGATTCTTTTGGAAGCGGAAGTCACAGTTCCAAGTGTACAAACCAAAAGGTGTTGCGGATTTAGGCGCTTTTGATCAGATGATGCAGGTTTGCTGATCAATGTAAATATGGCCTATCCAGAACTTTTCATTCTTTATGTGGATTGGGAGTGAAACCTTGTTGATTATTTTGTGGAGATTCGACACAATCTGCAAGACCGAAGGAAGTCACTTTGTTATAAGCAATTTTGTACATATTCATTTTGGCAGTTTGAAACTTTTGCAGCAAAGACATTGTTTTTTGTCCAGAATTTGTATGCTAAAAGTTCTTTTATAAGATTTTCAGTTCGCTATTGTAAAGAAATCACACTTCGTAGTGATTCAGATGAGGATGAAAAGTTAACTCGAGAGATGTTTGATGGAACATTGCTCCCTGTTAAGCTTCAAGAATTTGGCAACCTACCAGTTGGCCGTTATATGAAATCAAAGGAATACTTGATGTTGTACGAGGCTCAATAAAATTTGGAGTTAGCCCAAAAACTACATGAAGAATTGAATCCTTCGTGAATATTCATTTTTGCCTATGTCGTGGTGATGTTTCTATGTGATGCTGAATCCAGATCTTTGAAGTTTTGAAGATGTTTTAAAGTTTGATTCCAGTTCTCATCAATGATTTAAAGATCAAATCAACTCAACCAATTTAATTCAAAGAAACAACAAAGGCACATATTCTCTAAGCCGAAGGAATATCTAAAGGAAGAATCATATGATATCTTTTTGCCTTAACAAAAATCTGAAGAAGAGAATGTTTTGTGAATGATCCTCGAAATAAAGATTATATGTTCACAAGGATGTTTCACATTTGAGGAAGGGGATATGTGATGCCACAATATCAACCTAAATATGGCATGATATACTCGAAAATGAAGATATGAGCTGGATAAATGTAAATCATGAAGAGGCCTAAGTCAATTTTCGAGAATATATCTCCTAAATACTTGCCTTGTATATAAGGACAAGACCTTTAAAAGGGAAAACGCTACCTTGAATAGCCTTTACTAGGTCATTTACGCAAAACGACTAAATATGAATTGACATGTTAAACTAGAGTAATTTTAATTCTTAGTTAGATATACCTCTTATGGTATAATTGAACATACATTCAACCTAATTGTTAACTAGACTTTTTTACGGGAGCGACGAACCTGTTGTTTTAGAGGTGCGTTTGTTCGCCTCGTAGAACATATATTGATCACATGCTTCAGTCTCAACCATCGAGAGAGAAGAGTATATGTATTGTGAGAGATTGAAGAAGTGAATAGAGTGCTGAGAATTATTCTCCCTTATTTCTGTTCTTCGCACTATTGAGTGTGAGTGATCCTGAGTCTACTAGCAATCTCTAACGCATTACATGATTTACTCTCTAGTCAGACAGACTCTCTAGTGCATTATAGTCATTTGTTGTGTATCCGTAAATATGCTCTAAATAATTGTCTTAAAATCATCTTATTTGTCTGTCGTGACTACTTTCTTTTCGGCACTCGAATTTTACACTTAGTACAGTCTAGCACGATCATTGAATAAAACTGTATGTATACATCTGAGATGTCAGTCCCTGTTTGAAGAATTGAGTCTTTGATCTGTGTTCTTGCTTGTAACTAACATAAGTTTCTAACGTGCTCTAAAACTATTCGTGCTCTTTAACCGTAACTTTGGACTTAAGTTGTTGAGGACTTCTATCCAGAAACAAACAGTTCGCGAATACGATTAGTTAATTGTCTGCACAACCACAAATACATCGAACATTTCTCCACTCTCAATTGACACCTTTAATTCTCCACTCTTTGTTGACACCTTAACATCTCACTTGTAGAACGCATTTCTTTCAATTTGATAGAGGCAAGACTGCTGTTATGGAATTATTAACACTACAAACCCCCAACACAAGTAATACTAGTTACTTTTTAATGTCTGTTGACAACCAAAATAATGCCCAAAGCCACTTCAATCGAAATAAATCATAAATTGTACCAAATACATAACTTTCTAATGTTGTCCTGTGTGGGTTCGACATTATTTACTACAAAATCTATACTAACCTTGTTGGTATAGTATGACATGTTACATTTGCAACTGTGTGTGCATAGTAGATGTGGATGGTTTCATTTCGGACAGGATTGACTAGCTCATGGGTTATCAAGCGTGTGTCATGGGTGTGTGTGCCCCCAAGATCAATGGTAGCATATAGCTTGCTTGCACCTCTTCCAAACCCAAGTGCTTCTCCAACTCCTTCCACCATAAGATTTTTGGGGAGAAGCCATTAATTGTGCAAATTATCTTCGCAATAGGCTCCCACATATAGCTCTTGGAGGAAAGTCACCATATGAAATCTTATATTTGATGAAGCCTAAGGTTGATCACCTTAGAGTTTTTGGATGCATATGCTTTGCCCATATAAGATCCTGGTGCATGCAAAGGGATCATGGTTGGATACTCATCCACCAAGAAGGCCTATAGAGTTTTTATACTCTCTACTTCTCAAGTAATTGAAAGTAGAGATGTTGTCTTTCATGAAGATCAACACTCATCTTTTGAAGAGGCAGAGATCAAGAAGTCTATGAATGCATCACCAACTATTGATTTTGAAGACAATCATGATGTGATGGGGTCGAGATTTGAAGAAGACTCTCCTCGGATTTTCTCACCAAGAAGATCCATGAGAGATAGATCCGGGTCTAAGAGGCTCTCATACGTTGACAAAGGCAAACAAGTGGATCTTGATTCCACTAATTATGTTTTTTATGTCTCTCATGAAAAGCCAAAGAATTTACAAGAGACACTCAATACCAAGGAGTGGTATGATGCCATGAAGCAAGAGTATGATGCATCAATCACCAACAATACTTGGGAGCTTGTGGATCCTCCATCCAACAAGCATGTGATTAGTTGCAAGTGGGTATTTTGGATGAAGTTCAATCATGATGGCACCATCAAGCATAAAGCAAGATTATGTGCCAAAGGATTTGCTCAAATCCATGGCCTTGATTATGATGAGACCTTTGCACCCGTTGCATAGATGGTGACAATAAGAATTCTTATTTATCTTGCTTGTTTCTTTAAGTCGAAGGTGTTCCAATTAGATGTATCCAATGCTTTTCTAAATGGTTATCTTGAGGATGAGATCTATATGGAACAACCTCAAGGATTCATCAAGGATGAGTCCAAAGTGTTTGTAGGCTTATTGATTTGGCTTGCCATTACTAGGCCCGATCTAAGTTTTTGTGTGCACAAATTGAGTCAATTTATGCAAGATCCTAAGATCCATCATTGGAAGATGGCCAAGAGGACTCTAAGATATGTATCTTCATCTTGTGATTATGGTCTACTTTATAAAAGTGAAGATCTATCCATTGTTGGCTACTCGAATTTGGACTTTGCAAGCGACAAGAGGGATCGAAAGTCTATTAGTGCATACACTATTTTTCTTGGAGGCAATCTAATATCTTGGCTTTCCAAAAAGCAAGATACTATATCTCTCTCTTCATGTGAGTCCGAGTACAAAGCACTCACTACAACTACCAAAGCGGTGCTTTGAATCAAGAGGTTATTAATGGAGCTAAAGTGCATCAAGGAAGATGATCTACCAATGATCAAGTGTGATAACATCTCAGCCCAAGCTCTTGCCAATTATCCCATATTCCATGCAAAAATCAAGCACACCATTTTGTGAGAGAAAATCTTATTGGAGGAGAAATCTATTTGGAGCATGTCAACTCATCCTCTTGTATTGCCGATCTACTCACCAAGCCTTTGAGCAAAAGTGCTTTCATCAAGCATAGATCTAATCTTGGAGTTATATCAAGATCAATGTCTAAATCTTCATAGATAATTTTTTAGGAGGAGTGTGAAGAATTGAAAAAGATTATCTATGTTAGATATAGGGGTCTTATGTTTTTTACATCAAGCATCTAGGTGTAGGATGTTGATAGGAATAAATTTGGCATAGATGGCAAATTATGCATTTCCACTTGTAATGCCACTATTGAGCCAAACTAGAGTAAGAGGCTAAACTCGTGCCAATTAGAGTGTAGACAAGTGTAATGCTTTTGTTTGATGAATTCTAAGAGGTCCAATAGGATTTAGAGGTGGAACCATGTGAGGTCCAATAGGAATTTGAGGTTTGCTTGAATATAGTCCAATAGAATTAAGAGGTGCATGGATCAATGGTCCAATAGGATTAAGAGGTGACAAAGTGTGGTCCAATCATAGTTAATCATAGTGGTAGCTCATGGATCTACTAGTATCATTGTACTCCTCATTTTGGATCTAATTGATTTGGTGATTGTGTGAATTTTGAGTGTTATTGGATTTCTAGCTTTCTCTCTCTACTGGAGAGCTCATGATGGTTTTCCTCTCTCTACCCAAGGAGAGCAGCTTGTTTTTACTTAGAATAATTTTTGAATAATTTCCACACGTGTGAGTGAGAGTTGGAAGTGATTGAATGCATGTAGTAGTGTGTTTTTGCCATAGAATCAAAGATAGATCTTGAATCTCAATCTAGTCTTGATCTTGGTGCATCTACACACCTTAGGAGATCACAAGTACATGTCGTGGACAATCCACACATGTGAAATCAATAATGCTGGACCTCCTCTGATTTCTCTTTATCAAAAGGATTAGACGTGGATCTTCGCTTAGCCTTCTTAGCACGAATTGATCGTGGAGGTGATGACTTCCGAGAAGATAGACTCTTCCTCGTAGGTGAAGACTTCTTGGATGGTGATGTCTTGCTAGAACTCTGACTTGAAGAATCTTCGTCAACTTTTCCCTTGCCTTTATCTAGTAGGGGTGGCACAATCTTTAAATCAATCTTTTGAGGTGGAGTTTCCTATTTTAGGATCGTATTATAATGTTGTTTAGCTTGTTTCTTCGTCATTGATCCTGTGATCCTGTCTTCCTTCAATATAACTGCTTTTGGCAGTTCTATTGTTGGTTCATCAGGAATATTACGTACTCCAAATCTAGTCGGATCCATGTGATTTAGAATTTGCTCATTAGTAAGTTCTGCATTGTCATCATAAGTCAAGGCATGACTCACAGGAATAAGTTCATCTTCAATCGGGTCTGGTATGGGCTCCATTGATATCCAAGCCACATTCAACACATTTAGTGGAAAAGTGATCGGTGTATCCAAAGTTCGAGCCAATAATGAAATCTCGCACAGATCGGATTGATTATCTTGTTGACACACATAGTCTACTATACAATCAATCGTTACAAATGCTTGTTTCCAGTTGACCAGTATCGGTTTCGTATAGCAGCAGACGATCTGTTTGGGGTCAGTTTTCCTTGTAGATGGGCTAACGCTTGAAGGCGTTCCTTTAAAAATGTACAAATAATATAATCTTGTAATCAGTTATGTACTAAAGCATGCAGCCAGGTTAACAAGTTAGTTTAGATTTTTTGCAATGTACTATGATTGCCAATAAACTTACTATGTCACATCCATCTGGACTGTTGACATGTTTGTTTCTCACTTGTATCCAGGCTAGAAGTTGCTCCAATTATAAATACGGACTTGATACACAAGTGTAACACCCCATTTGTAAGGGGCTCACATGATCAAGTTTTCAGCTGAATCAGCTGGCAATTTGTACAAAAACATTTTCAAGGATCACTATAACTTTTGATTGACTACCAGCTGATAAGAAAAAATTGTCGTAATGAGCTCCCCAACTTTTTATTGGTCGGTCACAAGTATGATCCGTTGTTGACACACAAACTTATCCAAGTCACGTACTCGAACCGACTAGATTTGGATCGTCATATTAAACTCGAGTAACTTAAACTCATAGATAAATCTCTAGAAGTGTATTTGTTCGCTTCCTACAAAATATATAGAAGACACAACTCCGATCTAAACCATCGAGAGAGAGTTTATGTATTGTAAGAGATTGAAGAAGTGAATAGATTTACTGAAGACTATGTGATGTGTCATTTGTCAGTTATTAGATTATCTGATTTGACTGGTATCTGTTCTTCGCATTGCTAAGTGTGAGTGATCTTGAATCTACTAATAGTCTTTTCTACATCACTTAAATTACTCTCTGACATACAAATGATTACTACATTTACAGTCGTTGTTGTGTTACCGCAAAGTTGTTCTAATGATGTGATGCCACATATTTGCTAAATAATGAATATCTACTCAAATATGGCAACTTATACTCGAAGATGAAGATATGTGCTGGACAATGGTATATTATGAAGAGGCCTATATCATTTTTTTGGAATAGAAATGCTAAAGACTTGTCTTGCACTAAAGTACAAGACCTCTAGAACTGAAACGATGCCTGGAACAGTCTTAACCTAGTCAATCATACGAATCAACTATCGCCACCTTGAACTAGAGTAGATTTAACTCATAGTTAAATATACCTTCAATGGTTTAATTTACATGTGTTTGTAACTCATCTAGTAACTAGAGTTAGTCAATGAAGCGTCGCACCTGGAATCTCTAGAGGTATGTTTACTCGTTCCGTAGGTAATATATGGAAGACACGCTTCATTCTAACACCATCGAGAGAGAGAGTTTCTTGTACTTGTGAGATTGAAGAAGTGAATAGAGAAACAAAGATTATCTTTTCTGATCTCTATTCTCCGAACTATTAAGTGTGAGTGATCTTGAGTCTACTAGCAATCTCTTATGCACTACTTAAATCACTATTTGGTCAGACAGTTACAATAATTCATTACAGTCGTTTGTTGTGTTTCCATAAAGCTGATCTAAAGAACCGTTTTTTAAACTAACTTACTCATCTGCACAAATACTTTGTATTCGGCACCCGAGCAACGTATCACTTTGGTACAGTTTTTTACAGTCATTGATAGAGAAGTATTTATACATGTGAAATGCTAGTCCTTGCCTGAGGAATTGAGTTATTGATATATATTCGTGTTTGTAACAAAGATATATGTTTCTAACATATTTGCGAACTATTTGAGTTCTTTAACCATGACTGGACTTTAGTTGTTGAGGACTTTTGTCTAGAATACAACAGTTCAAGAATAAAATTAAGTATTTGTCTGTTCGTACACGTCTGCATCGAACATAACACAAATACTTACTGACAACTTAATCAGCCAGAGTGTAGTTCATTCGTGCAACTCTAATAGCATTTTCACTTATAGAACACTTTTCATTCGGTTCGATAGAGGAAGATTGTTGTTTTGAATTTGTCAACATCACACACCCACAACAAAAGTAATACTAGTTAATTATTAAATGTCTGTTGACAGCCAAATTAACACATGACTCCATTTTATTCGAGCTAAGTCAGGATTGTACCAATTAAACAACTTTTGTGGACCGACATAAATACTACACAAATCTAGCAATTCTATGTTGGTATATTACGACATATGCCAATTTTGGCGTCGTTGTCGAGGATAGCCAAATAAAGTTGATACAAACTGACAACTCCATCTCCATTTCTAGTGTATGTCAGATAGAGCTGCTCGACTAGAAATATATCGGAAACTTCGAGACGATTTTTTCAAAAGTCTTCAGGAATCTTTGCAAAGAGGAGATTCACCTTTCCATAATTTTAACAAAACTTTCTTTGATAATCCTCTTAATCCTGAAAATTTACCCGAAAACCTTTGTCTTGAAGCTTCTGCTGCAACTGAACCAGGTTCTGAAGTTTTAAATCCAGTTCTTGAGCCTGATCTAGAGCCGGAGCCTGAACCTGAACCTGAACCAATTCTGGAAGGCCCTGCTCCCCGTTTCACTTCAATATCAAAGATGAAATATGTTTATTTTAAAGGAACATCTTTAGATGATGCTGACAGTTATGTTTTGCAATTCGAGTCGATTGCTAGTTCGAACAACGAAGGTGTTGATGCTGACAAGCTGCAGTACTTTCTTGGTCTTTTGAGAAAGCAAGTGTGCATATGGTATAGCCAAGTTGAACCAGAACATGTAGGGTTGCTCATCTTGGGGGCTCGTCAAAATTTCCAGTATCGGTATTGATTTCATGGAGGTTGGGTGGGTTGTGATCTGGTAAGGGTGGCATGAACTTGGAGGATTGACCAGGCATGGGATTCTCGACAAGATTATATGCGGTGCTGGGAGAGCTAAGTTGTTTTACGAACTCCTCTCATCATGTTTTGTACGTCTAAAGAGGTCCTTGGTGCGGTCTCAATGGTCGATTCAGATGGGGATGGGAAAGTGATGGCTAGGGAATCAGGTGTGTGGGCATGAAGGTTTGGGATAAATCAAACATGGAGAAGCGGGAAGTCATGTAGCTAGGTGGAGGGGCTGAGAGACTCCTAGAGGCGGCTTTGGTTTTCTTTCCATCTGATCCCAAACTACCATCCAACTGATAAGTGGACCTGTCGTGCCAGCAATATCATCATCTCCGTCTTTGTCCCTTGGCTTCAATTCAGAATTTCCTGCTTGGGCCTTGCATGCAGTGTTCCAAAGTTGATTTAGTTTTTCCAAAACCTTTTGTAGTTCCTTCGTCATTTCTTCCAAATGCTTCTGGGACTCTTGAATGACTTTTTTCTGTTTCTTAGTAGCTCATTCGAAATTCTTCTTGTCAGCCTCCCTCTATTGAATAAGTCTAATGTACTTTTTCATTATGATTGTCGAGGCTTGAGGGGGCTCCACTTGAATGTCTTCTGGCTTCATAGGAGGACTGTCAACTATCATTGCTCCAGATGATCCGTCTCGAGCTTGGTTGATCTGGCTCATCTGTTGCTTACGCTGATTTTGAACTTCATTAAGCTCTTCGACTTGCTTGGTCATGGTGGCTTGCAACTCCATAATTGATATCTTTTTCTCCTCAGCCTCGTCTTCTTTCTCCTTGATTTGCATCTATTGCTCTGCTATAACTCGTTTCTATTGCTTGACCTCATTCATTAGAGGAGTTCTAAATCCAGAAAAGACCCTTTGTAAAGATACTTTTTATATTTTTTTTATCAAATTTTGCTTACACATGGACCAATTAAAACACTCAAATTTGAAATCTATGTAACGTAGCTCATTAGAATTGAAAAGAAAGGTTTTCTTAATAATAATGCTATAATTCGGCGCCGGGGGCAGCCCACAAGCATGACATGTTATTCATAATATAATATGCAATTATCACTTAAAATAGCATAACTTTTTAACCGTAGCTTCAATTGAAACGAAAATTATACTATTAGAAAGCGCTTGATGAGAGCTTTCTAATGGGGGGTGTCCTACATGACCTACTTTCAGCTACCGCTCAAAAGTTATGGCTGGTCAAAGTTTAGACCAAAAACAAAAGTCCACATATCTCTCTTGTGCGCGGATAGAGTACCCTCTCACTGAGTACTACCCAATCCGTACTGGCCATTTTTTTGGGCATTGCCCAACCTGTATGTTGTACTTCATAAATGAAGCCAACATCAAGCAATGGTTGCTTAAGTTTTGCACGTATTTGTTTTTGTCACTCAATTAGGTTTGTGTCTATTATTTTTTGTTTGTTTAATCAATGTTTTCTAGTACTCTTCGTCGATGGCGTCGCAGACTTTGTCTGGAAGCACTTCCCATTGGTAGACTTTGGTTTTAAGCCTATAGGTCATTGTGTTGACTACCATTGGGCCATTGGGCCTAACGACTCGATCTCCTTTGGGATCGATTGAGACGCGAATCGTTTGCTATCGAGATAGTTGAGGACTTATTTCTCACTCATCTCCTCGCACATTCTCTAAAAGAATTCCATCTTCCAATACGTAGGCTGCAGAAACAGTATTTTCACCTGGGCATTAGGATATGGGAGTAGGACCTATCATCATAAAAGGAATGATGGGGGTCTGAATATTAGTACAAGATGAGAGTATATAGGTGTCTCTATGAGGCATCTGTTGGAATCAGCACAGTCCACTGTGGCTAATGCGTGACCCCAATGATATCAGTGGAGTGCGTATAGTGTCCTTTCGCCACATGATAGGAACACTATCAGAAGCGTCATAGGTTGTGGATGACCAATCATCATAAACCTTGGCTGGTTTAATGTGGCCTGTGGAGTAAACAGTGACTCACTTTTCATTATTGCCAAAGGTCATTTTACTTTGTTTCCAATCTTGAACGATGTCCGCCATTTGTAGCCAGGGTGTACCAAGAAGGAGTTTGTATGTATGTACATCTTTGGGTAGGTCTAGTATAACACAGTCAATAGTGAATTTGACGCCTACAATACGTATGTGGATATTCGATAAATGTCCGGTAGGGTCGGTGACTCTTTGATCTGCCATGTGTATCTTGTATTCATCAAACTCATAGGAATTTGATGTATTTCTAGAATTTCTTCAGGTTTTCGCAGTTCATCTTGTACATTGGGCAGCTGAAAACTTCTATGGATATAGCCTTTGGCCCATGAAGGATTCGATGCCACTATGGAATGGCATCGTGATCTGAGCTTGGAAGGTTTCAGAGAAAACTTCTAGTCCCTGTAGGGTTGCTCTTGCATGAGGATGGGAGCAGATAACAGACGTTCCATTTTCACTTCTTCTTGCAATAACTCATCTCGTATTTCATGATATCGCCTCTGTTCCACTACTGGATCTGAAAAATCTCTAGGAACTGTGGAAGTTGTCGCATAACTTCTCCTATGGTCATCAGGATTGTCTAAGTTTGTGTGCTGCTGTTGAGTTGTGTGTTGAGCTCGAGTGGTGACCCTCATTGGTTCATGACATATGGGCGTGCGGTTGTTTTAGAAAATCTTTGAAACTATCTTTCAAACACATTCTGGACATTCTGTACATAGCAGCAACAGAGCGATTAAATCATGACAAGTCTTTACAACTACGTCATGAAGCTTTGCACAAATTGTGTGAAATAAGATTGATGGCAGTTCATGCGCTACCAGCAGAGAAAGCCTGCCGTAAGGCATGGCACGATCGTCGATTACACAAAAATGATCTAAAAGAAGGAGATCTAGCACTGATGTATAAAACCAAGTTGATCAAGGAGAAATTGAAGTCCACAAGTGAAGGACCATACAGAGTGAAGGAAATCTTGAACTATGGAGCATTTATTCTTGAACATTTGGATGGAAAACGTTTTGATACTCTCGTGAATGACAACCGACTACGCAAGTTTTGGCAGTCTGCTCCGCCAGTTCAGCAACCATGATCCACACAAGATTTTGTTTTATTTTGTTTTTCAATTTCTTGTCTTCATTACTTAATTCATATTGACTTTTTGAAAAGACAATATATGAAAAAAGAAAAAAGGAAAAAAAGAGGCAAGACTGATGAGCAAAAGTCAGAAATGTCATCAGATATGGAAAATTGAAGAAAAGTATTTTTAGGAGTCAGATTTTTTTGGAAAAATGACTTGGAAAATTCTTGTTTGGTCATTTTTAACACAATTTGTGCTAGAATTGATCGCCGAGTTTTCATAATCAAGATCCACCTCAGATATATCCATACTGAATTGGGCGAATGTTCTTTTCACCAGTTGGTACATGTTTTTACCTTAGGCTAATGTTCAATACTATGCCATTTTGGGAACCTTTGTTGAGCATCTTCCTGTACTCGGAAACCTTTGCTAACATGCCAAATGGATTTAAAATGCCAAATTTAGGTCGGCTATAGATTCAGATCCTGAAAATTTGCATTTATGACAATATCTGGACGAAGGATGATCTTGGGCGAAGGATGAACCTTCGCCAGACCTGAAAAACGTCCGTCGGATAAGTTTAGTGCTTCATAAACCTTTGTTGAGATTCTTATAACCTATTTTTATAGTACTAAATAAACTTGCAAATTCTGGTTCAGATTTTAGTAGCCAAACTAGTACATTGTCTAATGGACCCTCTAAATCAGCCTTTAAAAGGGTAGAATTAATCTCAAGCCAGATACATTATCATTAGTTGTCATGCGTATGTTCATTTCCATGAGAGCGATAGCATATCTCAGAATTTAGCATGAATGGAAGATTCAAATTTAACTCTAACATCCATGAACCCTAAGCATGAACACTACAATCATTAACACAACATCCATAATGAAAAAAGCTTACTATTTCTCTCTCTCCCTTTCTCTCAAAAAAAATATAAGAACATGCAATCCCAATAACAATCAGATCCAACAATTAGCAAATACAATGAAAAGCATGAGAGATGGAGAAAAAGTGATAGAGAGTAAGTGTGAAAAATACAGATCCTAAGTGGATCTAAACTCCAAGATCATTGGCTTGAATGCTTGCACTCCAAACTACATAAGCTAGGAATTGGCAACACATTCTATGCTACCTAGAATGCAAAGAACTTGATCAAAAAGCATTTATCACAAATGGAAACTTCCATAAACATCAAGTGCGGCCCAAAATAGCATTATACAGTCCATAATACATCAGCCTATCACTTTTGGAAAGCACCTAAGATCATACACAATAGCTTGAAGACAATACACACAACAATGCTCTCAATGGAGGAAGAAACAATGACAATGATCTATTGATCTCAATGAAGCATACAAAAGGTTTCTCCAACCTGTTCTCCACGACTTCCCTACTATTTATGGATGAGGAAGATGACTCTCTCTCCTCTCTCTAGAAGGTACTTGACCCTAGATATTCCCTATATAGGAAAAATAGCTAAAAATGGCTTATATGACCAAAATACATCAAAATGGTCTCATTTTGAAGGGTATGAAGTTTGACACTTCATCATACTGAAAAAATACAGTAAATAAAAACATTGTGGCCTGGTTCACACGTGCAAAACTCCAGAACCAAAACTATTTACAATTTTAGCCAATTTAGGCCTCAAACTAGCTAGAAAATGTTGACAATTTTCACACTCCCTCTTCAACATTGGATGCTAGTTTCAACATAGTCTTTGAGCACATTCCAAGATTAGATCTATGCATTAAATATAGGTCCTTTCCCAATGGTTTGGTGAAGATATCAGCCACACACTCCTTTGAAGAGACATGTTGAAGCTCCACCTCTTTGGCAATGACTTGATCTCTCACAAAATGGTGAGCAATCTCAATGTGCTTGCTCCTTGCATGAAAAACAGGATTGCTTGCCAAGCTTTGGGCTGAAAGGTTATCACAAAGTATGATTGGAGTCTTCTCTGGTTCCAGCAAGTGAAGATCCAATAACATCCTCTTGATCCAAAGAATCTCCTTGGTGCATGTTGTTAATGCCTTGTACTCGGCTTCGGTGGAAGATAGAGAGATAGTTGGTTGCTTCTTTGATAGCCATGAGACCACTCCATCTCCAAGATAGATTGCAAAGGCACTTGTTGACTTCCTATCCATTTGATCACCTGCAAAATCTGAATCTGAAAATCCACAAAGGTTAGGTGTAGTACCTCCATACAAGATGCCAAAATCTCTAGATCCCGAGATGTATCTAAGTACTCTCTTTCCTAGCTTCCAATGAGCCTCACTAGGATCTTGCATAAATTGACTTAGTTTACCAACCACAAAGCTTAGATCAGGTCTTGTGATGGTTAACCATATAAGAGATCCTATTAGCTTTCTATAGAGAGTAATGTCCTTGAAGGATCTTTCATTACTTCTTGTAGTTAGCTTTACATTTGATTCCATAGGAGTAGAAACAACTTTACAATCTTCCATATGAAACCTTTTTAGAATAGAGTTAACATACTTTTCTTGACATATGAATGTAGATTTAGAAGTTCTAATAATCTCTATTCCTAAGATATAATGAAGTTTACCAAGATCTTGAATTTCAAACTCTCTTTTGAGTGCCATCTTGATTTCATCTATATCTAGATTGTTACCACCACTTAAGATAATGTCATCAACATAGATCAAAAGTAAAGTGATATCATTTTCATTCAATCTAAAGTAGAGAGAATGATCATACTCACTCATAACAAAGTTTTGAGAAAGTAAGAAGGAATTGAGCTTAGCATACCAACTCCTTGGTGCTTGCTTTAGCCCATACAAACTCTTTTGGAGATAGCACACATGATTAGGCTCATCATGTGAAACATAGCCCTCGGGTTGCTCCATGTAAATATCTTCTTCAAGATCACCATTCAAGAAGGCATTAGTAACATCCATTTGCCACATATCCCAATCATAAAGAGTTGCAAGAGAGATTAGGATTCGAATAGTTACCATCTTTGCCACGGGTGCAAAGGTCTCATCATAGTCAATACCATATTCTTGAGCATACCCCTTTGCCACCAACCTTGCCTTGTACTTGTTGATTGATCCATCTTGATTTGTCTTGATCTTGAAGATCCACTTACAACCAATTGCCTTCTTGTCCTTTGGAAGCTTTACCAACCTCCATGTGTTGCTTTTGATGAGTGCTTGATGCTCATGATCCATGGCTTGGATCCATTCCTTCTTTTGAATTGCTTCACCTACACAAGTTGGTTCATCAAAAGAGGTAAGAAAAGCAAAGTTAGAGTTGTCCACCACTTGCTTTCCTTTTTCATCATAGGTTAGCCTTGATGGCTTAGCCCTTTGCCTTTGAGTCTTCCTTGAAGTTTGCTTTGGAGTGGCATCTCCATCTTCATCCAAGACATCTTGCACATCATGATGATTAGTAGGCACATCAACATCAACATCAACAACATTGGAAACATTCTCTTCATGAAAGATGACATCCCTACTTATGACAACTTTCTTTGTAGAAGGAATGTACACTTTGTAAGCCTTGCTTACTTCACTATAGCCAACAAACACACCCTTCTTTGATGAAGGATCTTCTTTAGTTCTATCATCAAGTGTGATATTGACAAAACATGTACATCCAAAGATCCTACAATGCTTGACACTCGGCCTTCTACCATAAAGAACCTCATGAGGAGTTTTACCATCCAAGGAAGCACTTGTCCATCTATTACATAGATAGTTAGCACATGCTAAAGCTTCCCCCCAAAAAGACTTAGCAAGATTAGCATGTAGTCTCATTGCCTTGGCACATTCACAAAGGGTTCTATTCTTCCTCTCGGCCACTCCATTCTGTTGTGGAGTCCTACGACTAGACATCTCCCTCTTAATCCCATGTGCTATACAAAAGTCTTTGAACCTATTTGAGGTGTATTCCCCTCCATTATCAGATCTTAAGCATTTGATCTTTGTATTGAATTGGTTTTCCATTTCATTCTTGAACTTGACAAATGCAGCAAACACTTCATCCTTACTTTTAAGAAGATAGATCCAAGTATACCTACTAAAGTCATCAATGAAAGTTGCATACATCTTTGCCCCACCATTGCTAGTTGTACTAGAAGAATGAATATCAGAATGCACAAGTTGAAAAGCTTCTTTAGATCTAGAAGTAGATCTAGAATAAGCAAGTCTATGAGATTTGGACAAGGCACAATGTTCACAAACACTATTGTTTGCAACAAGACTTTTAGGGAGACCAAGAACAAGCTCTTTCTTTGCCATTACCTCCAAAGATTTGAAGTTGGGATGGCCCAACCTCTTGTGCCAAACTTCTTGGTTTGTCAATTGCTCCCTAGCCATACATCCTTCATGATTAGAGATCACACATGCATCAAGCTTGAAAAGTTTACCATGCCTCCTACCTTGAGCAATCAAGGATCCACATTTACTTATCAAACATGCATCTCCAATGAACTCCACATCAAGTCCTTTGTCAATCATTTGACTTACACTAAGCAAATTCTTAGTGATTGAAGGAATGTACAAAACATTTTCAAGATTTGCTTTCCTATTTGTTGAAAGGGAAATAGGAATAGTGCCTATGCCTTTGATGTCACATTGACCATCATTTGCAGTGTAGATGATGTTGCCTTCTCCCTCATAAGACAATAAGGATGTAAAGTATTCCTTATGTCTTGTCATGTGAGATGAGGCTCCACTATCAATCCACCAAGGATCATTATCATCTATGTTGGCTAACAAACTTGAAGTCATAACAAGTGATTCACATGTGTTATGTTCTTTCTCATCTATTGTAAGATTTCCTTGCCTCTCTCCTTGCTCTCTTTTCTTCTTATAACATTCATTTGCAAAATGACCTTTTATCCCACAATAAAAGCACTTGAACTTTGACTTATTGTTCTTAGTAGAAGAGGAAGAGGAAGAGTGATCATCATGATCAAAGTTACCACCTTTGGACCATTTCCCTTTGCCTTTACCTTTGCCCTTGAATTTGCCTTTTGTGAAGAAAGCCTCTTCACCTCCACCTTGCAAGGATGCACCATCAAGCTTTGATTGCAACCTATGTTCTTCAGCCAATAAGATTTCTTGCAAGTCAACCACACTTGGCAAGACTCTTTGAATGGCAAAACTTTGCACAAGGTTAGCATGTTCATTTAGCAAACCATTCAAGATAACTTGGACTATTTCACCATCTTTTATGTTCTCATCAATGCATGCTAAATCATCACTTAGGGACTTAACTCTCAAGATAAATGCATGAGCACTTTCACCCTCTCTTTGCCTACTAGAAAATATTTGTCTCCTTAGGGTCAATACCCTAGATGTGGACTTTGATTCAAAGAGCTTCTTTAAGGCATTCCATGCCTCACTTGCACTTTGACACTTTCCAACTTTCTTGAGAAGTTCATTTGTAACATTCATTTTAATGATATGAAGAGCCCTTTTGGCCTTCTTATCAAACCTTTGTTGCTCTTGAAGTGTGAGAGGTCTCTCTTCAATTTCTGCAACTATGTCCATGAGTTCATTCAACTCAAGTAAGGACTCCATCCTCACTTTCCAAGTAGAGTAGTTTGATGAACTCAACCTTTCACTAGACTCTAGCATGATCCCACCATTGGAAGCCATGATTCTAATGTTTCTTCAACTTTTAGGTTCTGTCCTAAAGCACTTAGCACTCACTTTTCTCTCAACAAATGATAGATAAAGAGATCTATGAAGATTTAGGACCCTAAAACACTTCTATCTTGAACCTAGATGGTTTCCAAGCATAGAAAGGAAGATTGAAACACATGCAACACTTTGCACACACTAAGAATGGATTACAAAATCAAACCAACCTGAACACACTCTTTCTTAAGCTCTCAAACTTTCCAGCAAGTGACCAAATCAAGTTATGGTGTGAAGAGTTACTTGCATTCTTAGAAAATACCCAAAACTAGGATGCCAAGATTACCTAGTAATGAACAAACTTGATCAACATATGATCAACACACTAAGATATTGATTCAACCTGTAAAACCACATGTAAACCACACTTCTAAAAGTTTATAAACTCCAGCAAGTGATAAATACAAGATTTAGAGGTGAATGAATGAGCACACTTAGTGAATCACAAGACTAGCTTCACTATCTTGTCAAATCTTGGTGTTTAGATGTAGATCTAAGATCACTTCACATGAGAATGTTCCTCAACCTGTTAAGGACCTGAAAACACACTTGCATAATGGTTAACACCTTCCAGCAAATGCTCCAATCAAATTACATAAGGAGAGTTACTTACATGCTCAACAAAGTACACCAAAATTTATGCCAAAATTGATGACAATCTTTACAATATGCTCTTCACAATGGAGCTTACAATATGTTCACCCAAAAAAGGGGATCTTTCATCCAAATGGGAGCTTTGCTCAGCCTTTAGGAGAATTACAACTCACTCAAAAGAGCATTTGTCATCCACTTAAGGAGAAGTTTCATCCACTTAAGGAGAGTGTTCATCCAAGAATGGAGATTGTCAACAATAGGATTGAAAAGAACATTGTTAGTATTGAATATGCACAAGCCTCACAATCACAAATGATTAGGTGTTATGATCTGATCCAAAATAGTTTCTTTTCAGCCTCTGATCTTCAATAGACCTGAAATATGCTTTTGATCCACAAGTTCAACTCACAAAACAAAGGTTAGTAAGATTTGATCAACAAAGCAATGCAAAATCATGCTAGAACTTGATCAAACATCCAAATATCACCAAAAATGGAATACTTACTGTAAATAGAAGCCAACCAGCTCTAATACCATGAATGGAAGATTCAAATTTAACTCTAACATCCATGAACCCTAAGCATTAACACTACAATCATTAACACAACATCCATAATGAAAAAAGCTTACTATTTCTCTCTCTCCCTTTCTCTCAAAAAAAATATAAGAACATGCAATCCCAATAACAATCAGATCCAACAATTAGCAAATACAATGAAAAGCATGAGAGATGGAGAAAAAGTGATAGAGAGTAAGTGTGAAAAATACAGATCCTAAGTGGATCTAAACTCCAAGATCATTGGCTTGAATGCTTGCACTCCAAACTACATAAGCTAGGAATTGGCAACACATTCTATGCTACCTAGAATGCAAAGAACTTGATCAAAAAGCATTTATCACAAATGGAAACTTCCATAAACATCAAGTGCGGCCCAAAATAGCATTATACAGTCCATAATACATCAGCCTATCACTTTTGGAAAGCACCTAAGATCATACACAATAGCTTGAAGACAATACACACAACAATGCTCTCAATGGAGGAAGAAACAATGACAATGATCTATTGATCTCAATGAAGCATACAAAAGGTTTCTCCAACCTGTTCTCCACGACTTTCCTACTATTTATGGATGAGGAAGATGACTCTCTCTCCTCTCTCTAGAAGGTACTTGACCCTAGATATTCCCTATATAGGAAAAATAGCTAAAAATGGCTTATATGACCAAAATACATCAAAATGGTCTCATTTTGAAGGGTATGAAGTTTGACACTTCATCATACTGAAAAAATACAGTAAATAAAAACATTGTGGCCTGGTTCACACGTGTGAAACTCCAGAACCAAAACTATTTACAATTTTAGCCAATTTAGGTCTCAAACTAGCTAGGAAATGTTGACAATTTTCACAGTAAGGACATTCATAAATCCATTTCACAAGAGAACCAATCCGCTTTATTGAAATGAAGATATGTACATGTGTAGAAACCTCGAGTTAGTCTCTTTTTATAATGGAGAGGAGGAGCCTGGCCTCAGAATCGTATTGGTCCATTTCTACCTCCGGTATTGCATCGTCCATAGCGTTTTGCAAAATTGCGTACTCATTATGGCGTTTCAACTCACGTCTGATCCTTTTAGGTAAACCTGAGAAAAACCACATGATCGTGGCATTTTTGTTAATCAACTCAAGTTCACACTCAAATCTAAGACATTTTACCCATTCAATGTAATCTCAAACCATTTTTCACTTTCCCATTTTAATTTTACTTAAAAGTAATAAAGGGTCTTCCATAACCTTTCGAGGTTTGAACCGTGTGATAGGTGCTCATTTAACAGTTTCCCAATTCGCACGCCCAGTTTTATCTTGATTATAATACCAATCTTGTGTTGCACTTGTTAAGGCCATTGGAAATAGAATAAGTTTATCTTGAGGATAAACTTCACCATAGACTTCACAAGATTCAGCATAGATTTGGAGAAATCTAACTAGATCCGTTAATCCATTGTATTTGGGTAGATCCAACTGGGGTGATCTCCTAATAATGATTAGATTGACTTCTTGAGGAGCACCTCCAGGAGCAGCCATTTTTTCAAATCAAATCAATCAGACAATGAGATTGGATCTAGATTTTCAATCAAGAACTATCAAGCGATGATAAATTCTCAAAATCAGAATCAAATTGGACCAGATTTGACCCGAAATTTGACAGAGACTTGATCTAGATAATCAGAACCTAAAAATAGTACTGGCGAAGGTTTTCTAGGTGAAGGTTCAACAATGTTATTTTCGGTTAAAAACTCTTTGATCAGGTCTTTTCTGACAAAATTGGTAAAAATAACCTTCGCCAAACTTTTAGACAGAGAATCTGACTCAAATAAAGCTAGGGTAGAACTGGCGAAGGTTCCTGACGCATAAAAACATAGTTTCTATAGTTTTGCGAGGGAAAAAATAGAGATTTTCTATGATTCTAATAAAATTAATGTTTGTCGAACTTAAAAATAATAAATTACTATAAATAGAATAATCTAGAAACTCAACAAAGGTTCTGGCGAAGAATCAAGAGTAATACTAGTATTTTTGCAAAAAAGAGACATTTTTTTACAAAAATATGACAATATGACAACTGATCCTTTGAGATACCTTCTATTTATGATATTATTCTTTGCTGACTTGGGAGTAGATAGATCTAAATCACACCTATGCACGGTGAATCTGACGAAGGTTCTTTTCTGTATTTTTTTAGGATTATGGTGATTTTTTGGTGTTTTCTGATGGTTTTCTTGATATTTTTGAAAATCTGTTGGGAAGGAATGTTCGCCATTCGAATTAGTTTGGGTTACGATTTGGGACCACTTGACTGGGTCAAAAGATAAAAAAGACGCATGAGATGACTTAAAAGAAGTGGAAAAGATGGTCAATTTATGGCCACAAACGGCCGGGACTTCAACTTTCCTACCAAAGGCCCCATTGATGTTCTCAAAGAGAAAAGAGATGATTGTAAAGAAGATAATAGCCTCATTTCGAACTCCAACTGGACATGTGCGATGCCTAAAGGGTGCCTTTACAAGGGACACCAAGCTAAGTGGACTAAAGTCTCATGATTGACATAAATTTTTACAGGTTGGCATGGCATGTTTTTTGACGTTGCTTTCACCTCAACATTGTGGATTAAATTTTATTGTGATTTCATGATGATCTCATTGCGCATATATGTATCTCAATGACTAAATTGTATTTGTGCATGTAGTTTATGCTTCCCTTGGTGTTGAGAGGGTTCTTAACAGAGGAGTTAAGGAGTGCAATCTACAAAATTAGTGGTTTGGTGAGGTACGGTGAATGCAACTCGCATCATTTTTTCTTGGGGTGATTCAAGATGATGATCTTACTAACGCATATGTCATTGTTATTTCTCTTTCTTATGAAGATACATTTCATCCAAGGAGATACCGCTAGCTTCCATCGACAAGACAAAGCACCCCCCGAGGCAGCGTGTTTGATCGAGAAGCACTTTCCCACATCCATTCTCACTATTCAAATGCATCTTATTGTGCATTTGGTAGAAGAGGTGGCCATTGCAGGTACATCATATACTTGCATCAATTGTCTATTCTTAGTCGTCCTAGACTATTGCTATGTGGTAATTCCCATGTTCTCTCACTAACATTGATTTATTTTTTTAATTTAGGCATTGTCCATAGTCGTTGGATGTTTTTCTTGGAACAATTCATGAAAACATTGACAAGCTTTGTAAGACAAAGAGCAAGGCTTGAGGGTAGCATGGTAAAAGGATGGCTAGTGCAAGAGTCACGGAGTTCCTTGCTCATAGCGATCCTTCTATTCCTCGTCTTTGGGATAAGAAGGATGATGAGCGTGTTGTTGGGGAAGTTCCACAAGGAAAAGGAGCAATCATGAGAATGAGTGAGTTCTTCAGAGAGAAGGTAAATAAGTTTTTAATTCTTAATAGCGAGGAAATACAAAAGTGGATTTTGCTTTATGAAGAGGCCAAGGCTCGTGGACAAACCGCTTGACCCACTTTCAGGAGACGACATAGAACAAATGGTTCAAAGTTATTTGCAAGGTCCCAATGCAACTATCAGGAAAGATGAGTGATTATTTTTCCATTGACTCTACCAAGCTTTGGACAAATCAAAGCGATACATTTGTTTTTTCTCAACAATGTGAGCAGATACATTTCTTCTATGTCTTCAAGATGTCTATGCTCTTTTGTTCTCAATCAATCGATTTTCAGTGTATTGCAAAAAGAGTATATTGTGTATAGTAATACCGAAGCAACTGTAACATAGCTATGGATACTAACTACGAGTCAATGTTTATGGTAACATCGATCAATTACAGGTGGTCTTTCACCCCAGATCCCAGATGGTAGTACATGATTCAAGTCGCTCCTCGGAGTAAAATAATTTTTGAAGATAGAGATGTCGTGGAGGACATGGCGCTGTCAGCTGATGCACCTCATGAACAAGATCGTGATGACGGATTTGAACTCAAAAAGGGCCTCTTCCTTGCCTAAACATGTTTGATAATCTGGATTAATTAGCTAGGTAATAGTCCTATATGTGGCAGTTCATCTTCGGTTTAGCTTGAGTTAAAACCTAGTCACATAGGTTGCACTTGAAGCTAGTATATTAAATGAATAAAGAATTAAATTCAATGTTTGTAACAATATTAATTTATTTTTAAATTTGTGAAGGGCTGCAATTTTTTTTGCACTTCATCAGTCTTCTTTTGAGCAATAAAATAAGCTGTAAATTTTTTTAATTCTTCATCTTGAAACTTTAAATTTGGGGGGGGGGGGGGGGGGGGTGGGTGGGTTTGAACACCATTTAAAAAAAAAAAAAAAAAAAAAAAATTGAAAATGAAGGGGGGAGGGGGTAAACCCCCCCCCCCCCAATCCCGCGCTCCCCTACATGCGGCCGTGCAGGGCCTCCTAATGCTTGCAGCCACACCCCGGGCCACTAGCCATGTTCGCCGCCCAACCACCCACATAAGGCCACGATGTAGAACCGTGCAGGGGAGCCGTGGCAGGGAAGACGCTTGGGAACCATGCAGGGAGCGTGAGCTGTTGAGATATTTGGGTGGCGAACTGGGCCAGCGGCCCAGAGTGTATATACTTTGAGCAGCGTGTAGGGGAGCGGGGTGAGTGGGGTGAGGTACTAGGGTTGGTCGTGCAGGGGAGCAAGATGAGGTGAAGGGAGGGTATACCCGCTCCCCCCTTTCATTTTCAATTGTTTTTTGGTACAATGTATCCCCCCCTCCCCCTCCAAAACTATTCTTTAAAGTTTTAATACGAAGAACTAAAAAAAATTGCAACTTATTGTATACCAAAATAAAGCTCAAAAGAACACTTATGAACTGCAAAAAAATTTCAGCCCTTCACAAATTCAAAATTTGAATTTGGGCCTTGCTTGTGATTGTGACATTGTCATTAATAAGGGGCTAGGGAAATATAGTCAGAGTGTGGTTAGTGGTGAGTTATATTTTGGAGATTTTATCTAGTCCATTGAATGTGCCATGTCATATGGACCATTTCATCTCAAATGTTACTTTTTTATTAGTACACATGTCATCATTAACACTAATTACAATTAGTGAAAAGGCCTTTTTTGTGACACATTTTCAGAGGATGATCATGTGCAAGCTTCACAAGCTAATGATGATGTTGAGCGTGATGCATCATCATCGGATGGATTGATGACACACGACACACCTTCTTGATCTCATTCATTGTCACCGTCGCCATTAGCCTTTGAATATCAGCTTATTAATGATGAAGCTATAGGAGATATTTGGGTAGAATTAGAGATAGACTCATTTGGTTTGGCAGATTTGTCACATGATGATGCGACAAATGATAACGATGAACCACCAATTGAATAAGTAAGATAGTACTATTTGCCACCACATAGGATGCATCACTCATCAAACCTAAACTTGACATGTGTAAGCAACCTAACTAGCTTGAGTTTGTCATCTTTGACTTTTGGTCAAATCAACACAAACCAAGTGTACTTGACTTTTTACCAACAAAGGCCAAATTGGCCCTATCCAAATTTGCATTCTCATACACAGCAGAACTCCTCACAAAAACAATCTATCTGTTCAAAATATTCTAGAAGAGAGTACATGGCTTGTCGCATATCAGCGTGCAAGTCCTCTAGATTTTCTTAACTATCTCTTTATGTCTCACTCATTCTGCTCTACTCTATTCTCTCCTACATTGTGCTTCTCGTGGGCACATATATTCTCGTGGGCACATATATATATTCTCTGTCTCACTCATTCTGCTCTCTGTCACACTCATTCTGCTCTACTCTACTCTCTCCTACATTGTGCTTCTCATGGGCACACATATATATATTCTCTAGAACATTTTCTTCTAAGACATTCTTGTAAACTAATGGTTACACTAGGATGCTAGTAAGTTAAGTTGTCGTCTTCTGTGGGAACATACTATATTTGTATTTGTCTTTTTTGCATAAACAGAGTGCGCCATGTTGAAGCCGTTAGGGATAAAGGAAAGTGAAGTTCAGTTTTCAACAACTCTTACAAGAGTTATCACTATGTTGCTACAAGAAGACAATTGATGAAGTCAAGACACCTCTTCAACTTCATCATTTCATGCTCTATGTATCAACAAATGCTCAAAACGGTAGAAGCAGAAAAGCTCTAACAGTACGCATTTATAGTGGGTTTCTTTCCTATCGTAACCTCAACCCAAGATCTAGCATCAAAGAGTAGAAGTTAGTTGTCACTTGGAGGTTCGTTCCCATGAGAGCGATAGCATATCTCAGAATGAAAGATCCAGATTTATCTTTAACATCCATTAACCCTAAGCATTAACACTACGTCCATAATGAAGAAAGCTCACTCTTTCTCTCTCTCCCTTTATCTATCACAAAAAATATAATAACATGCAATGCCAATAACAATTAGATCCAACAATTAGCAAATACAAGAAAAGCACGAGAGATGGAGGAAAAGTGACAGAGAGTAAGGACATTCATAAATCAATTTAACAAGAGAACCAATCTGCTTTATTGAAATGAAGATATGTACATATGTAGGAAACTCGAGTTGGTCCCTTTCTATAATGGAGAGGAGGACCCTTGCCTCAGAATCATATTGGTCCATTTCTACCTCCCTAACTATTCAAATTTAGAAAAGAGTGGAAACTCATTCAAAATTGGAGGGAACCAATTTCAATTTGAAATTTGGTGAGAACCCGAACTTTATTCACTAACTTGACATTTAGGCTTGCGACATTAATGTTAGATTTCTTATGCTCAGTCTTAAACAAATCATTCAAGTAATGAGCATCCTGAAAACCGAAGGCCGACTACATATTTTCGGACCTTCACATTTTTCCTTTAAGATTTTTTTCCCTTAACCATTTTTAGGCACCTTCGTCTTTTTCGCACCTTCACAAAAAATGTGACATAGTGGCCAACTGGCCAGAATGCCTTAGAAACCATTCTTAAGGCACCTTTGTTTTTTCCGCCAAGTTCTTCGTCTTTTTCGTGCCTTCGCGAAAATGCGACACACTGACCAGAATGACTTAGAAACCATTTCTGGACAAAGTGACCAGAATGCCTTAGAAACCATTTTAAATGAGAGAGAAAGAGAGAGCGAGAGAAAGAGTAATCTATCTTTGTTGTGGATCGTAGTGTGGATCTTAGTGTTAATGAGTAAGGTTAATGGATGTAGAGTTAGATTTAGATCTTTCATTCATGCTGAAATCTGAGCTAAACTATCGCTCTCATGGGAATGAACCTGCGCGTGACAACTAACTCCGTCTCTATGATGCTAGATTGACTAGATCTTGGATTTAGGTTTGGCAAAGAAATAAACCCACTACAATTTTGGTGTCGTTGCCGAGGAGATACACCAATTTTTCAGTTTGCAGCATGATTGTTGGATGGTTAGCTTGCATTAGGCATCTTGTCGTGGCATGAATAGTGTTAGATTTGCATTTTAGGGTTAGTTTGGAATTGATTTTTTTTTATTTGAGTGGATTTGCTTGTTTGAAATCTAATCTGATTGTTAAAATAGGAAAAACTATTCAGATCACCAATCTTAAGATCCATTTGGATCTGAGATATTAGAGAAAATAACAAAAATTGGTCAAATCTGTCAGATTTGGTCAAAAAGAGACAAAAAACATCATCAGAGCTTAGAACTTTTTACCTTCTTTCAAGAAACCTTCGCCGAGTTGTAGACACATTCGGCTTTCATAACAGAATCTTCAGTTTGAAGAACAAAGATTAATTCTCAGCAGATTTCTAGAAACAACAGAAAAATTGTTAAAAAACACCAAAAAATCATCAAAACCCTAAAAATACAGAAAAAGAACCTTCGCCCAATTCACTGTGCACAGGTGTGATTTAGATCTATCTAATGCTAGGTCAACAAAGAATAATACTAAAAATAGAAAGGGTTTTAGAGGATCAGTTATCATATTGCCATATTTTTGCCAAAAAAGTCACTTTTTGCATAATTACCAGTACTACTCTTGATCCTTTGCCAGAATCTTCGCTGAGTTCGGTGAAGATTCTTCTTGATCAGATCATAGAAAATCTTGAATTTTACCCTCGCCAACCATCAAAAACTATATTTTCTTATGTCACAGACCTTCGTCCATTTTTCTATAATTGTATCTATGTCAGATCTTTCACCTGAGAGGTCGGCAAAGGTTATTTCTCAAGAAATTATAAAAAAAAAACACAAATTAAAAAGAGAGTTTTTTTTGTCCAAAATAGCACTATTGAACCTTCGCCGAGCCAATCTTCACCTAGTGAACCTTCACGAGACCTATTTTAAGTTTTTAATTTTCCAGATCAAGTCTCTGTCAAAATTTGGATGAAATCTGATATATTTTGAATTGGATTCTAAGAGATTTATCAATTTTTGAGAAGTATCGATTGATCGAATCTCAAAAACTTTTTCATGATATAGAATCAGATTCTTGAAAAATGGAATAGATCTAGTAGATCTGAGCTGAGATAGTTGTGATTAAAAAATCTAGATCCAATCTCATTGTCTGCTTAATCTAAATTTGTAAAGATGGTTGCCCCTGGAGCTGCTCCTGGAGGTGCTCCACTGGAAGTCAATCCAATTATTGTTATAAGAGCATCCCGTTTGGATCTACCCAAATACAATGGATTAACAGATCCAGTTAGATTCCTTCAGATCTATGCTGAATCTTGTGAAGTCTATGGTGAAATTTATCCTCACGATAAACTTAAGCTGTTTCCTATGGCCTTAACAGGCGTAGCACAAGATTGGTACTATAACCAAGAGAAAACTGAACGTACAAATTGGGAGGTTGTTAAGCGAGCCCTTATCACACGGTTCAAACTGCAAAATTTTATGGAAGACCCTTTCCTACTTTTAAATAAAATTAAAATGGAAAAGCAGGAAATGGTTTTAGATTACATTGAACGGGTGAAACGTCTTAGATCTGAATGCAAACCTGAGCTGATTAGCGAAAATTCCATGATTATGTGATTTTTGTCAGGTCTACCTAAATGGATTAGACGTGAGTTGAAACGCCATAATGAGTATGCACTCTTGCAAAATGCTATGGACGATGCAATTCGGGAGGAGGATGAAGATTCAAATGAGGAGCCAAATATCAGTATGTTGCCTTATACAGCAGGGCAGACTACTACAACATCCACCACTATTGCATCAACGAATGCCAATGCTACTGCAGAAATGATGCTCAATGAGTTCGAGAAACTTGGGAAGAACCAGCAGAAATAGATGAAAAAGTTGCAGTTGCAATTTGAAGAGAAGATCAAAGCATTGGAAAATTTTCACGGGAAAGCAAACAAGGAACCTGAAAAGCTTGCAAAGACTTTTTCTACCAAGGAAAATGTCTGATGTTCTATTTGTACATGAAATCACATAGTGAACGAGTGTCCTCAATTGAAAAAATGAATGAAACTCAGTGTTTGCTATCTATGTAATTCACTTGATCATGAGACTGCTTTCTGCAACTTCAACCCTCAGATAATTCAACAATGGTATGCCCAGATGGGATATCGAGAACCATAGTATGGAGGTAATCTAGCAGTAAGACCGCGCCAATCTGCTCTTGGATACCCGGAACGTTTAGCTTTACCTGCCCCACCAAAGCACTCCGCTCCTCCTGCCAATTTGATGGAACCGGTACCTTATGGAAGTGTTGAGCAATCGAACTATGGTAATGATCAGGAAGGTGGATCTTCTGAACAGTATGCCATTTATGCTTCTGCTTAACAATGGGCTTCTAGAAATTGGACCAGAGCACCACTTGGATGCTTTGCATGTGGAGAAAATCAAAGAGTTGCAGAATGTCCAAATAAAGAGAAATTTGTACCATTCTGTCATGACTGTGGTTATGGACATTGCTATAAAGATTGTCCAGCAAGACCAAAGCCACCACCAGCTATAGGACTTATAAATTTGATAACAATCACCATTGCACGATACACCAACAACATCGGGAGTCTATCCAAATCTTAATGCAGAAAAACGAAGATATCAAAATATGAGGCAGTGGATTAAACACCTGCAAGAAGAAGAGGAGCCTGAAGCTGCTAAATCAACAGCTGAAGTTCGGTCTTCACCATTGTAGCCTTCAAGAAATCTACGTACGGATATGAATGATCAGTTACATCATCTTGAAGAACCCTTCAAGATGATTAAACCAGAAGCACCGCAAACAGAACTACTCATGAACATTTTGTCTAGTAAGATCAATATTTCATTGGGAGAGTTCCTGAAGTTGGTGCCAAAAGCAAAAGAAGTCTTAGCACAAAAGTTAGCTCAAGAAAAACCAGAAGTCCATCAGGAGCCGCGTTTTTGTGCTGGATTTGAAAAATCTAACGAAGTATTCCATGTTGGAGCCACTTGGGAAAGTGAACAAAAGAATATCACTCTACCAATACAACATAGACAATTTCCTAAATAAACAGCCGTGATAGATGGCGGTTTAGGAGTTAACTTGATCTCTACAAAGCTATGTGCAAAATGGGGCCTTACAAAGATCAAACTTGCTACTTTTGCTATTAAGCTAGATGATCAAACGATAGTTCGTCCACCAGAAGTGCCTAATGTTTGCCGAGTTCTATTGGGACGTCCATGGTTACGAGTTGCGCAATAATTCATAACTAGGGTATCGGAAAAATCACTTTTGAATATTGTGAACGTGCAGTTAAAAATGATCTTACAACTTGGACTTTCAAACCAGTGGTTCAAAAAGAGGATGACAATTTGTCAACAACAGATCAAACTTGTGACCGACCACAGAAAAATCTGGGAGTTCATTACGATTCTCGAACAGATACGGTCAATTGGAATGAAGGTCTTGCAACGATTGACTGTACAGCAGGATATATGTGTCAATAAGATAATCAATCAGATTTGAGCAAGATTTTCTTATTAGATCAAACTTTGGATACACCAATCACGTTTTCACTAAATGTGCTGAATGTAGTCTGGATATCAATGATATCTATACATAATCATATTTGGATGTCCGATCGAGATTATCAGTGACAGGGGTACACACTTTGTTAATCAAACAATAAAGTGTTTATTGGAAGATTTTTTTGTTATATACAAATTTAGTACTCCCTACTATCCCAAAGGGAATGGCCAAGCTGAATCTTCCAATAAGATTCTCTGCACCATTATGACAAAGACAGTTGAAGCGAGTCAGTCTGATTGGGAACATAAACTGTATGCAACATTATGGTCATTCAGAACCGCTTACAAAAATAGTACAAATCAAACACCTTTTCAACATGGTCAAGATGTTGTCATGCCGATTGAATTTTTAATCCCATCTTTATGCATAGCGGCCACCAAACGATTAAATGATGATACGTCTTTACAACTCCGTCATGAAGCGTTGCACAAATTATGTCAAACCCGATTGATGGCAGTTCATGCCTTAGCAGCAGAGAAAGCCCGCCGCAAGGCATGGCACGATCGCCGATTGCACAAAAAAGATTTGAAAGCAGGAGATCTTGCATTAATGTACAAAACCAAGCTGATCAAGAGCAAGTTGAAGTTTACAGAGGAAGGCCCGTATAAATTGAAGGAAATCTTGAACTATGGCGCAGTAATTCTTGAGCACTTGGATGGAAAATGATTTGATACTCCGGTGAATGGCAGATGCTTACGCAAGTATTGGCAGCCCCAGTTCAGCAAGTCTGATCTCAATGATTTTTTAATATTATTTGTTTTTCAATTTTTTGTTTTTCATTACTTAATTTGCTGAGTTTTTTGGAAAAATACCGTTAAAAAACAAATTATTAAATTAAGGAAAGACTGATGAGCAAAAGTCATAAAGTCATCAGCATAGGAAAAGGAAGCACAGTAATTTTTTTGATGGAAAAAGACTTAGAAAATCACTGTTTTGGTTAGATTTAGCATATTCAGTACCAGAAACCTTCGCTGAGCTCTCAGACTGTACATCCATTCTAGATTTATCTAATTTGAGGTGGGCGAAGGTTCCTGTCCAGCAAAATCCCAATTTTTGAGTCCGACGAAGGATCAGTGATATGCCATTTTGAGAACCTTCGCCGAGCATCTTAACCCCATTATTAACCTTTGTCAGCCTGTTAGATGATATTAGAATGTCAAAATTAGGTTGTCCATAGGTTGGGTCCTGGAAAAATACATTTAGGACAGTACCTGGGCGAAGGACCCTCCTTGGCGAAGGTTCATCCTTTGCTAGGCCTGGAAAATGTTCGCCTGATAGGTTCAGATCCCCAGAAACCTTCGCCGAGAGTTTTATACCCTATTATCACAGTACCGTACATGCCTGCAAATTTTTGTTCAGAACTGATCAACCAAACTAGTATTCACTGGAATGGACCCACCAAAGTCACCTATAAGTTGACTAAATTTGATTCATTCCTCACTTGTGCTAGTGAAACTCTTGCGAATTTTTACCGTGACCAAAACCTTCCAAAATTTCTTTACTGCTTTCTGAGATACTTTTACGCGTTTTATATTTCCTTTCTAATCATCATGTCTTCTACCGATACTTCCCAGTCTCCGCGCTATACTATCCATTGTGATGTCCCATCTGCAACGGACATCATGATCCTTCCTAGCACAAGCATGGTCACTCAGTGGATGACCCTTGCGGAGCCTTTGCTCACTACAATGGGTATTCATGAGAGAGCCTTTTCTGGTTGCATCAATATGGAATTTATCACTCTTGCCTTCAATACATGGTAGGAAGATAAATCTAAATTTTATATCACTTTTCAGGGAGCCACACACAAGGTGCGTGTCACTGAGGCCGGCTTTGCAGCTATAGGTATAGCATTCGGCACGCAAGCCTCACCCAATCACAAGCATGCCAAACAGGCCATCAAGCCATATATTGACCTCACCAACGATCCGCACTGGACCAATGATGGCTACCTTCTGGAAGCCATCATTGAGCCTTCAATCCACGCTGCTGCCCAGCTAGTGAATAGCTTCCTGATGGTTGGAAACCTCAAGAAAGACCGCATCACATCACAGATCCTCCATAGGATGGTGGAGTCCCACACCAAGTTGGCCAAAGCCTCTCTTGAACCATATAATTGGTTCAAGACTGTTTCTGGTGAGCTCAAACGAGCTTTTAAGGCCAATACTACGCAGCAGTTCGCTGCTGGCTCTTTATTGTCCCTTTTAGCCGCTTCTCACTTAGAAAACAGAATCCATGGCTTCCACCTGGATTTCATGCTTTTGGTCTATGAAGAAACACTGGCAGAGTCATCTCACCAGACCTCGAGTTCTCATAGTCGTCGTCGTCTACGTAGCGAGATCGTTATTCCCGACTCGCCTTCCACGTCACGACGTCGCACTAGGCATACCTTGTCAGCTGCGCTTCTTCCCCCTGCTGCTGTTCGCACTGAACTTCTAGTTCCCCCAGCCTTTGATGCTTCTCTCTCTTCTGCTTCCATTCAAGGATAGTTTGTGACCATTGGGCCTACCATTCCCATCGCAACTGCCTAGGCCGACTCACACCCACACACCGAAGCCACCTCACCAAACACGTAGTTCTTTATGGATATGTTCGATGATTTCGACTCCCTTGGGGCCACTGAAATTTTTGAAATGCCCTAGAGCCCTGCGCCCTTTGAACTCCAATCCCCTGGAAGAGGATTCGGACATATCCATGAATCTATTGTTGGTGTTGAAGATGTCAGCCATCCACCTCACATGGAAGATAGCCCAGCCGCACTTCGGGTCGACAAAGCTGTGAAATCACCGAAACAGTTCGACACCACAGTGCCTGAGAGATTTGAAGAGGAGGACGTTTTTGAAGAAGAAGAACTAGTGGCACCTATTCCATGCCTACAAAGACAGTACCATCAGGTCCTGCTATTGTTGCCACCTCCATGACTGTCGATTCTGGTGATGCTCCAGGTTTGGTTTCAAGCCTTGCGCAAGTGATCCAGTCTATGCTGGATAAGAAAAATGAAATGGAGCAGAGAATCTCGGAGATGGTGTCCGAAAACACTCTGATCAGCCAGAAACTTGTCCAGCTAGATCGAGAGTTAAAGATTGTCAAACAGCATGAAGACAAGGCTGAAGCCGAAAAGAAGTTGGCCTAGCAAGAAGTTGATTGCTTGGAAGACTACATCAGCTCCCTGCAAAACGCCTTGACAACCGCACAGGATCAGGTGGATAAGGCCATGCAAGATGCAAAGCAACAGGTGCAGTTGCTGAAGGGTCAGTAACAGATGGCTGAACAAGATCGCACGCGACTTCAAGGTGAATTGGATGCAACCACCCTTGAACGTAATGCGTATCTTCAAATATAAATACCAGATCATCCGGTCACATCGATGGAGATTGCGTATTTGTTCAAGAAAGTGGAGACATACAAAGTGGCCCTTCAGGGATTTGAAGGACGCTTTGACAAGTTCAAAGGAGCAGTTTCAACCGAGTTGGCAAAGGCTAAGGAGACCATCACCGCCTATGAAAAAACAGCCGCTCAAGTGTTGGAAGCTGGACCACAAATCCCCATACTGATCATGCCGCAATTATTCCCTCCGCGCCAAGAAGCTGTACCAATGGATACGGGGGTGGATTCGAGCATGGACCAAGGGAGAGCTCCAGATATCGCCGAACCACTGCCAATCTTACTGGTAGTACAAGCAGGTCCATCCTCATCAAGGACCACACCTCTATTTAGAAGGCCCATCAGCATTGAGGACCAGATCCAAACTTTCTTAAAGCAACATCCGCATGAGTCCTCGCGTGGTGGATGGGATCTGAAGTTTAAGACCTTTGAGATAGAGGCCGACAAAGAGTTGGATAAAATACCTGCATTGGGAGAGCAGCCAGCATGCAAAAGTACTGTTTTTGAAAAAACTCCATGTTTACAGGATCCTCTGATCCAGAGGATCTGTTGGTTTTTAAAATTAATTTTTTCTTACTTCTGCCTATCAGCAGAGACGGTGGGTTTTTCTTGAGATTGTCATTCTTGTTTTGAATCCAAGATCAGGTAGAAGGGAGCATATTCTTGTTGTAGTATATTTTTTGTCCTGCCTATCAGAGGACAACTCATGGTTGAACTCTCTGGAACGCACTTACATTCATACATAGATGCAAGCCAAGAACGCTCATTCACAGATCAGCCCAAATGAGCATTCTGTAGATTCTACAGCTACCTACTCTAAAAATGAACTAAAGCAGAGCCTAAACATTACTAACATTGAGCTACACTTGATAAATTGACAAAACAAGAACCAAGAACTAATCTACAGCATGTTAGAACTCCAAAAATCAAGAAACCAACTAGTCTTTTGATTCTTGGACATCCCACGAACATCAAGAACTGGACTGTAAGAGATATGCAACAACTACACCACAGATCCAGCCTATTTAGTTTACTTGAATGTTGGTTCCTACATTATTCCACAAACAAAAAAAGAAACTAATCCACTCTACGAAAGCAGCAAATCTAATCCACTCTACAGTCCACAACCACACACAAAAGGAGGGAAGGACAAGATCATAAATGCATCACTCAAGAAACAAGCATGATCAAGGAGCTCAATGGATGCACCAAACTCGTGAAGGCTCTTCTCATTTCAGCATGGAGTTGATACAATTCACAAAAAGCTCCTCTACTCAAAGAGGGAGTGTCTTAAATAAGCAAGAGAGCTCCTTAGGTGGCATCCTTGTGGAATTTCCACATTTCATAATTTACAAGTGGAATAATGCTCTCCACTAGAGGTCACCATCAAAAGGTGGCTCACTCTACTTTCTTTAAGAGGGATCTACTTGCATTTAATACATTTGCCTAGAAATACGAGTTCCTACATGGTCATTCCATCTTCCGGGATTCACCATGAGGCTTACACAGTTCTTGCATGTCCTTCCTAGCTGGTATTTCTCGGCTCTCATACTCGGCTCTCAGCCTTTGTTAGTCTCATCTTCTCAGAGACCTCCTCAGTCTAAGGTGAGAGGTGCTCTTGAGTCGCTCTGTCCTAGTATCTTGGGGATTATTCAGAATCAACCAACATCATCCCACCCCTAATGTGTTCCAGGACCCACTACAACTCATATTGGATGATGTCACTCTGCTTTGCATTGGCATCTTCGATCGTCACTTGGAAAAGTGTAGATTTTCATTTGCTTACATAAAACCAAGTGCTTATTGTCACCAATCTTTATCACAAAAATTGTTTTTCATGAATTGTCGCAGTTTAACCAAAATGTCTTATTGCTGCAATTGGTTGACATTCTCAAAATTCGAGAGCTCTCAACAACTTCACAACTTGCATGCTCGAGTGCTTTCCATGTGTCTCTTTGTTTTGTCACTTGTATCTGCCATTGACAGTTTCATCTTTGGTTTCTTGGCAGATTCTATCTTCTGAGAGGTCTATATCCTGCATTTGCCTCTGGGTGTTTCCGTGGTTATTCTCTCAGTTGAAGTTCCAGTCTCAAGGAAAACCTTTGATCTACAGGTTGCACAAACTTTGATTATCAGTCTCAAGGGGATGGATTCATAAAAAATTGGCGGTAGGAACAGTTTTGGATGGACGATTTGGTAACGGTAAGAAAACATGATGAAGCCTTGGTGGTAGGGTGAAGGAACTGATAGTTCTACAATTGCAGCCTTGGACCCTTGCAATGTCGAGCTTTGACCACCACTAATTGGGTGAGGAGCTTGCTTTATTTGTAGGTTCATGGTTGTCTTCATCTTTCTTTTTTTGCAGCTCTTCCTTTTGATCCATTACTTTTGGATCTCTTTGGATTTCCTAGGAGGGGATTCAACCATCAATGCTCCAGAGAGTTTCTTTTGATCAAGATCGATCTGACTCATCTGTTGCTTAAGTTTTGTCCTTTCCTCCTCAGCTTTCTAGATCTTTCTCTTCATTTGTTCTGGATGCTTCGCCTGCTTCTTAGATTATCGTTTGGCTGATCATCCATTGTAGGTGGCAGTTGGTCTCCACAAGACACTTGCAATGATCTGTCAACTACTTCGGTAAGACTATAAAAAACTAGAGATTTCTCAGAAGAACAATAGACTGATGATAAACAAACAGATGGAAGGAAGGGTGGTGGTGACAACAGTAGATGGTGTGGACAGAAGACATGAGAATGGGCGCATAAGTATGGCAAGAGGTTGGTTGAAGAAGGAGACTGATTTTTCAATGCTTGTGTTTCTCTTTCTGAAGGATCTTCGTCATGACTGGGGTACTTCTTTTGATTGAGTCACTTTGGATTGCCCATCTGTCTTCTTGGCCTTTGTTGTTTTCATATTTGACTTGTGACCTTGGCTGTTAATCTTGCTGATGTTGTTGCATATAGCACAACTGCCCCAGTGGATCCAAGCAGATCCACTCTCCCCCCCCCTCCCAAAATCTGTTGGTGGGGATGTTGTTGCTGGAAATTGTTCATGTTCAGGATTGGATCGGCGTTGAAAACATGTTGAACATGGGACGACACTAAAGGTGGAACAAATTTTAACTAAATTTGTTTCGATCTTGTTGTAGTTGGCTCGAAGATGAATATGATGATGAGGTGCAAGAATCAACTCTGACGTGATCTGTACTTGGCATATTTGCAGTATGCTCAAAGATTGAAAACTCTGTGCAAGGTGAGTTGAAGATTTACAAATGAATGAAAATGCATTCTAGACATGCTCTACAGAAGACTCTCATGTAGTCGCTATTTCTCATGCAAAAATCAATCACACTAGGAATGAAGAAAAACAAGGAAATATACAAATAGTACAGAGAGTGAGAACTGTAGTGTACTTGTCGAACAAAACTAAATTTATCAACATTGATAATGTACCCTGACAGTTGTAATATTCCATTGTTTGTAGAGTAATGTGACTTACTCTGACATGCCCTTGTCAAAACAAGGCAGGGTGGATGACACTAAATCTACCATCATTGATAGTAGATGTTGTAAGATATAGCTTGAGATGCAGGTATGGATGAGGTACTATGTCCTGAGGACCTCTCTGAACAAGAGATTCAGAATCAAATCTTTATCTAGATTTGCAAATCCTAGATTTATTATGTATTGGCACATTGGAAATCGTATCAACATATGAAAAGACAAAATAGATTTGAGGTTGTAGAAGGGGAGAAAAACTGTCAATTCCCTGTGGAGGTTGCTCTTGGTTGGACATTGTAGCAGATGACGGAATATCAGTTTTACTTTCTTTCGACAAGGACTCATTTCATATTTATGGAGCTAATGTATTGGACGGTGATGTAGAAGTTTACAAGAAACTTCTCAATTGAGCAGAGGTTTAACTATTGGTTGCTATGGTGCTCGTGTTGTTGTCGTGAGGATCTTATTGTGAGTCGGAACTGATGTGGCGAGTAGGTAGGATCTTAGCTGGTTGTTTCGGACAGTCTGTGAAACTGTGTTTTCTGATACAGTTAGGACACTTAGCATGGTACTTGGTCTTGACTGGAGAATCAACCATGAATTGGCCAGTTTCACCACAAATGAAACATCTAGTGTGCAGTGGCCCTTGTATAATAGCATAGCCATCTTGTATGGCTAGTGGGTCTAGACTTTTTGGTGGATATTCATGATAAGTGATGGCATTTCCATATTGTGATGGTTGTTCTTCATATCGTTGGACTCTATGTGCTTGAATTGGTCGATATGAAGGACAAGCATCAGCAAGATGCGTAGCTCGGCAGTGTGGGCACCATATTGTTTTTCGTCTATAAGGTACCTGTGCAAGGTTTGACTGACCAGGCATACTACTTTGGATAGACTTCAGGGTAGCTTGAAACTCATTGTTGAGTTTCTCCATCTATAGTTGATGCTGCTTATTAAGCAACTCCAACTCTTGGGCAAGAGCACATGGTGCTCGCCTTTCCCTGGATTCGTCAACATCTAATCCTTTGTCTTCTTCCTTGATGGCATCAGACATAGCTAACTTTAGGCTCATATATTCATCATTGGATTTAAGCTCGCGTCTAATCCATCTTGGAAGTCCGACTAGGAACCAGATGATGAGCATTTGTTTGGAGGGCAATTCTTGGACTTGACTTTTGAGGCATTTCAAATGCTCAATATAGTCTTGTACACGTTTGTCTTTTGCCAATTTGATGTTACTCAATTTGACAAAAGGGCTCTCGATCAAGCGAAAGGGCTTAAAACGCTTGATAAAGGATTCTTTCAAAATTGACCAGTCTTTCTTTTTGTCACGATCAAGGTTGAAAAACCAATCACGTGCTTTAGCGATCATGGTCATCAAAAACAGTTGGACCATAGCATCGGGAGATGTTTCGCCATACACATCCATGCATTCTCAAAGCTTTGCAAAAATCTTTGAGGGTCCAAACTACCGTCAAACTTTGATAGATCTAGCTTGGGTGTACGTCTTTCAAAATGAGCTCCGTGGGTAGCAGGAACTCCATTAGGGTTGGTTCTGACCTGTGAGGGCCCATCACCAGAAAAATGGAGTCGTGCGCATGAAGACTCGACTCTATCAGGTTCTTGTCTCTCGAATGGGTTTGTGGATGGCTCTTGGAGTTCAGCCCTCATTCTGTAGAACCTATGGCGTCTGATTTGTTTAGCTATAGGGGACCTAACCTTGTATGGATAATCGTTTGGGATTTCAGGATATTTGGGATGCAGGTGCTACAAATCACTGCGGGTGATTGCGATCTGATGCGGTTGACGGATGGTTGCGGGTAGTTGCGTTCGGTTACGTTCATCTGCGGTTGATTGTAGTTGCGGTGGCTACGGTAGATTGCAGTCTAATGTGATTGAGGATGGAGGGATGCGGTTGATTACGTTGGAGACAGGTGAGTGTGGTTTCAGCGAATGTTTGCGGACAGTGGCGGTGCTATGCAGAGGCAGTTGGTGTGTAGTTGTAATGGGGTGAGGGCGGACTATTGCAATGTCAGTGGTCGATGGTGATATCAGCGGTCGATGGCGGTTGATGGCTAAGTTTATGGGTGGATGTGGGTCGTGTGCGGTTCTATGTGGAGGCAGTGGTCTGTACGTGGTGGTCACGGTGCAAGATTGGAAGTAGTGAGTAGGTGGTCCGGTGGTGATTAATATTGTCACTACTAATGAATGTGATAATGGGAGGCTCGTGGCAGTGGAATGCGAGCACTAGGGTGGTGTGTTTGTTTGTGGTGGCTATTGTTCAAAGGCGGATGTAGTTAGTAGGTGGTCGGCTCAGTCTAGTCAGATGAGGGGGCGGTTGAGGATGATTCAAGGGCGGACAAATGGGGTGCGTGTAGTTATTGATGCTAGATAGTTAGAAATGTTTAAAGTAGTTTAATGGGAGAACGCTTTGGTCAGGACAAAGGCAGGGTGAGGTGCGTGGAGGGCATGGCTTGTATAGATGTAGTGTTTGTCAGGGAAGGATGTTAGGAGTTTTGATCAAGGAGCCATTCGTTCATGCAGGTCATGGGTAGAGTGTTTTGTTGAGAGGGCTGTGGAGAGAGTCTGTTGAAATGTTGTTGGCAGGAAGATTGTTCACAAGCAGGTTGGAAACGAGTTGCGATCAAATGCAGGTTTTGTGAATGCGGTCGATGTGGCTTGAGTGGTCTCTACGGGCATATGCAGTGTCTATGGTTACCTGTGGTTATGATGGGTGATGGAGGTGTCAGCGATCGATTACGGTTGTAGCAGGCGATTGCGGTTGCAGCAGACAATTGCGGTTTGTAGCAGTGGTTGCAGTTGCAGCGGGCGTTTGCGGTTGTGGCAGTCAATTGCGATGTCAGCGGTCGATGGCGGTTACTATAGGGCAACTATGGATGGGGTTGGAATATGGGTGAAGGAATGATGGGATTGCATTGCGGTCCTGACGGTGTAAGTGTGGAGGTAGTGTGCTGGTGATAATTGTGGGGGTGCAACTTGTTGCGATTGAAGGGGAATGCAGTGGATGTGATGATGTGCAGATGTTGCGATGGGTTGCGGTGAATGTGATCTCTACGGTGCAGAGGCTGATGCAATTGAGGTGTAGTTGAATGCGGTCCCTACGATGAAAAGGCTGTTCTCACGGGTCAATGTGATCACTACGGCTCAATGTAGATGTAGGCTTGTGTAGTTGGTCGCGTTTACAATGTTGCAGATAGATAAATATATTGTCAATGCAAGCTGTAGTTCTGAACGTCGTTGGAAATGTCTGTGGTCTAGCGTGGATCTGGGCTGACTGAAGCAGGTCGTCGGTTGAGATTAGACTGAATGGCTGTCGATTGAGATTTCACTAAGGCCATCGGTTGAGATTTTACTGAGGGCTGTCAGTCGAGATTTCACAGGGCACCGTCGATTGAGATTTGATTGAGGGCCATCGGTCGAGATTTCACAAGGCACCGTCGGTTGAGATTTGATTGAGGGCCGTCGGTCAAGATTTCACAGGGCACCATTGTCTAGAACGGATAGAATCTCATCGGTTGAGATTGGAAGCGGATCCCGTCGGTTGAGATCTGAGCGACTTCCGTCAGTTGAGATCTGACTGATGGACGTCGGTTGAGATCTGACTGATGGTGTCAGTTGAGATCTAACGCAGGGCCGTCGGGTGAGATTGGAATGAGGCCGGTGGTTGAGATCTATTGGAATACCGTCGGTTGAGATCTGAGTGGAAACCGTCGGTCGAGATTTCAATAGATTACCGTCGGTCGAGATGTAACAGATGACCATCGGTTGAGATTTGAGAGAGTGTGTGTCGGTTGAGAATCAATAGAATGCGTCGATTGATATGGACACGAGCTCTCTGGTTGAGATTTCAACACAGGGTGGGTGCTCCGGTTGAGATGTGATCATGAGGGGATGAGCGGAGCGTGGACAAGGTTGCGGGTTTTTGATGTAGAAGGTGTTGGAGTTCAATGGGCAACGGTGCCAAATGTTAACAGATCGTCTGATCCAGAGAATCTGTTGGTTTTTAAAATTAATTCTTTCTTACTTTTGCCTATCAGCAGAGACGGTGGGTTCTTCTTGAGATTGTCATTCTTGTTTTAAACCCAAGATCAGGCAGAAGGGAATAGATTCTTGTTGTAATATATTTTTTTGTCCTGCCTGTCAAAGGGTTGAACTCTCTTGAATGCACTTACATTCATACATAGATGCAAGCCAAGAACGCTCATTCATAGCTCAGAGTGTAGCCCAAATGAACATTCTGTAGATTCTACAGCTATCGACTCTAAAAACGAACTGAATCAGAGCCTAAGCATTACTAACATTGAGCTACACTTGCATAAATTAAGAACAAAAATGTACTGACTTCTCGAAATCATGTGTGTCAATAAATCCTCAAACTGTTTACACACAGAATTGTAGCATTTCGATTTGGGCTTCATAAGAGGGGATGAATTTATATGTGAAGTGTAAGTTTCTACAGTTCTCATCTCGTCTCTTCAAAGAAATTACTCTGCAAAAAGATACTGAAGAAGACGATCAACTAGTACAAGTTTTATTACTTGACTGCCAAAAAGATTTGCAGATGGTGCAAGCATTACATGATGACGTGAATATATTGTAAATATTTATTCCAAACTCTTGCATGTGATGTTGAATATGTGATGCTGAGTTCTGAATTTTGAAAGATGTTTGAAGGCAATTCAACGTTTTATGTTTGTTCAAACACAACACGAATCAACTTATTTTGAATTTCAAAATCAAGACTAAAGGTCATATATTCGACAAATTGAAAATATATCTTTATATTTGACCTTACGATATTTGAAAGAAGAATTATACTTAACGCACAACTATTCAAAGCCATGAATGAATTCTTTTCTAATGAATGAACAAATCTCGAACATAAGATTATTCATTCATGAAAACATTTTTTTAATCCTCAGATTATCCAGCAACGATATGTCCAAATGGGATATCGGAAACCCCTTTATAGAAAGGATCCTGCAACCAAACATCATCTTGGGTATTCGGAGATATTAGCTTTGCCAGCCCCACCGACACAACCGGCTCCTCCGGCTAATTTGATGGAACTAGAACCTTACAGAGGTACCGAGCAATGAAGTAATGGTAATGAAAGTGGACCTTCATAACAGTATGCTATTTATGTTGTCGCACAACAACAAGCATCTAGAAACTGGACCAGAGCGCCGCTTGGATACTTTGCATGTGGAGAAAATCACGAAGTTGCAGAATGTCCAAACAAAGGCAAGTTTGTACCATTCTGTCATGACTATGGTTAGGGGCATTGCTACAAGGAGTGTCCAGCAAGATCGAAGCCGCCACCGGTCACAAGTCCTGTGAATTTGATAACAATTAAGCATAGACCAGCAGCTCAGACCGAACCAAGTGTACCCTTGATGGTGGTTACCAGAGCATAGAAGCAGAAAGAACCTATAGTGGATCCAATACCTACTGATTCTATACCATTGAATGAAATACTAACAACTCTAGAGTCTATTTAAATCTCCACGCAGAAAGAAGAAGATACCAAGATATGAGGCAATGGATTAAACATTGGTAGAAAGAAGAGGAGCTTGAAGCCGCTAAAGCAACAGCTGAAGTTCATTCTTCACCAGCGCAATCACCAAATAATCCACGTACAAATATGAATGCTCAGTTGCGTCATCATGAAGAACCCTTCAAGATGACTGAACCTGAAGCGCCGGAAACAAAACTCCTCATGAGTATTTTGTCTAGTAAGATCAATATTACGTTGGGAGAGTTCCTGAAGTTGGTGCCAAATGCAAAAGAAGTATTAGCATAGAAGATAGCTCAAACTGAACTAGAAGTTCATCAAGAACCACTTTTCTGTGCCGGATTTGAAGAATCTAATGGAGTAATCCATGTCGGAGTAGCCTGGAAAAGTGAACAAGAAAATATTACTTGAGAAAAAGCGCCAGCAGCGCCCCTACTGCTCTCGGCGCCACCGACGTCGGCGCCGCTCCCGGTGCCACTGTGACCAGAATCCAGCCAACGTCAAAGGCTAAGAAGACATATGGGTAGTCCAAAGAGACTCAATCAAAAGAAGTACCCCAGTCACAACAAAGATCCTTCAGAAAGGGAAACACAAATATTGGGAAATCAGTCTCTTTCTTCAACCGGCCACTTGCCATATTTCGAATTTTATGCCCATTAATATGTCTATCGTCCACACCATCTACCATTGTCACCACCAGCCTTCCTTCCATCTGTTTGATTATCATCAGTCTACTGTTCTTCTAAGAAATCTCCAGTTTTTTATAGTCATACCAAAGTAGTTGACAGATCATTGCAAGTGTCTTGCAGAGGCCAACTGCCACCTACAATGGATGATCAGCCAAACAAAGATCTAAGAAGTAGGTGAAGCATCCAGAACAAATACAGAGAAAGATCCAGGAAGCTGAGGAGGAAAGGACAAAACTTAACCAACAGATGAATCAGATCAATCTTGATCAAAAGAAACTCTCTGGAGCAATGATAGTTGAATCCCCTCCTATGAAGCCCAAAGAGATCCAAAAGTAATGGATCAAAAGGAAGAGCTGCAGAAAAAGAAAGATGAAGACAACCGTGAACCTACAAATAAAACAAACTCCTCACCCAGCAAGTGGTGGTCAAAGCTCGACATTGCAAGGGTCCAAGGCTGCAACTGTAGAACTATCAGCTCCTTCACCCTACCACCAAGGCTTCATCATGTTTCCTTACCGTTACGAAACCGTCCATCCAAAATTGTTCCTACCACCAATCTTTGATAAATCCATCCCCTTGAGACTGATAATCAAAGCTTGTGCAACCTACAGATCAAAGGTTTTCCTTGAGACTGGAACTTCTACTGAGAAATAACCACGGACACACCTAGAGGCAAATGGAGGATACGGACCTCCCAGAAGATATAATCTGCCATGAAACGAAAGATGAAACTGTCAATGGCAGATACAAGTGACAAAACAAAGAGACACATGGAAAGCACTCGAGCATGCAAGTTGTGAAGCTGCAAAGAGCTCTCCAATTTTGAGAATGTCAACCAACTGCAGACATAAGACATTCTGATAAACTGCGACAATTCATGAAAAACAATTTTTGTGATAAAGACTGGCGACAATAAGCACTTGGTTTTATGTAAGCGAACGAGGATCTACACTTTTCCAAGTGACGATCGAAGATGCTAATCCAAAGCGGAGCGACATCGTCTAATAGGAGTTGCAGTGGGTCCTACAATAGGGGGTGGGATGATGTTGGCTGATTACTGTCCTCTCACCTTAGACCGAGGAGGTCTCTGAGAAGGCGAGACTAACGAAGACTGAGAGCCGAGTATGAGAGCCGAGAAATACTATCTAGGAAAGACATGTAAAAACTGTGTAAGCCTTATGGTGAATCCCAGAAGATGGAATGACCATGTAGGAACTAGTATTTCTAGGAAAATGTATTAAATGCAAGTAGACCTCTCTTAAAGAAAGTAGAGTGAGCCACCTTTTGATGGTGACCTCTAGTGGAGAGCATTATTCCAGTTGTAAATTGTAAATGTGGAAATTCCACTAGGATGCCACCTAAGGAGCTCTCTTTCTTATTTAAGACACTCTCTCTTTGAGTAGAGGAGCTTTTTGTGAATTGTATCAACTTCATGCTGAAATGAGAAGAGCCTCACGAGTTTGGTGCATCCATTGAGCTCCTTGATCATGCTTGTTTCTTGAGTGATGCATTTATGATCTTGCCCTTCCCTCCTTTTGTGTGTGGTTGTGGACTGTAGAGTGGATTAGATTTGTTGCTTTCGTAGAGTGGATTAGTTTTTTTTCTTGTTTGTGGAATAATGTAGGAACCAGCATTCAGATAAACTAAATAGGCTGGATTTGTGGTGTAGTTCTTGCATATCTCCTTTCAGTCCAGTTCTTGATGTTCTTGGGATGTCCAAGAATCAAAAGACTGGTTGGTTTCTTGATTCTTGGATTTCTAACATGCTATAGATTAGTTCTTGGTTCTAAAAGTTCTTCCTAAGCGCCACACTGTGAAAACTGAATTTCACTTTTTGCTAACTCTACTCGTGTACTGCCCATGAGATCTAGGGCCCAAAATTTCACTAATCGCTAACTCTAGTTTTGTACCACCCATGATAGCAAGGGACCACTTGACACGAGACCAAAAGTAATGGATCAAAAGATAGAGTTGCAGAAAAAGAAAGATGAAGACATTCGTGAACCTGCAAAATAAAACCAGCTCCTCACCCAACAAGTGGTGGTCCAAGCTCGACATTGCAAAGGTCTAAGGTTGCAATTGTAGAACTATCAGTTCCTTCACCCTTCCACCAAGGCTTCATCATGTTTCCTTACCATTACCAAACTGTGCACCCAAATCTGTTCCTACTACCAATTTTTTGATGGTGAGTCCATACCCTTGAGACTAATAATCGAAGTTTGTGCATCCTGTAGATCGAAGGTTTCCTTGAGACTAGAACTTCAACTGAGAGAAGAACCACGGAAACACCCATAAGCAAATGGAGGATACAGACCTTCCAGAAGTTAGAATCTGCAAAGAAACCAGAGATGAAACCGTCAATGGCAGATACAAGTGATAAGAGAAAAAGACACATGGGAAGCACTCAGACATGCAAGTTGTGAAGCTGTTGGGAGCTCTCCAATTTTGAGAATGTGACCCACTTGCAGCAATAAGACATTTTGATTACATTGCGACAAGTTGCGAAAATAGTTTTTGATAAAGACCGGCAACAGCAAACACTTGTTACAGCAAAAGAATATAGATTACATCAAATGAAAGATCTTGCTAAGAGCTCACTCACACTTCACAACTTCCTCGTGAACATTTCTATTACCCACCCGTTGTTGCAAAATTGATTCATTCCATCAATTATGATGCATTCGTAATCACAGTAGTACTATGGGCAAAAGGCAGTGCTTTTACTTCAAATTATGTGTATTATTTCAAATCAGATCTAAAAGAATAGCCTCCTTAATTTCTAATGTTGACCCCTTTAGTTTCCTTCTTCCATAAAATAAGTTGGGTAGATTTACTTGAAATGCCCAAAGATTGCTTTTTAGATCAGTTATGGACTGTAAATTTTATCTTATCAGAGAAAAGAATAGTAGAAGGTAATTATATACATAAGCATTAGGGCCCTTTTAAGACTCAAAAAGGGCCTCTTCACTGATTATAATTAGTGTTAATGATGACATGTGTACCAATGAGAGAGTGACAATTGAGATGGAATGGTCCATATGACATGGGACAATCAATGGTGTAAATTGAACATCCAAATTCTAACCCACCCACTAAGTCTCATTTAATTGTACTTTTGTAGCCCATACTAATGATGATATGACAAGGCTCATTTTCAAAATTCAAATGAAAAACTCTCTATTTTTTCAAGGACTTCAAAACGGCCTTTTATTAGTTAGAATGAGATAAAAGGGGGCCAATTATTTCTTTGGGCCCCCATTTTGAAAAAAAGATTTAAAAAAAAAATGGGGGGGAAGGGGATGAGAGTACACAACAACACCCCCCCACCTCCCACTTTAAATGGGTTTTAATTGGGGGGGCTTTTTTTTTAAATACATGGACACAACCACAACGTGCCCACCCCCGCCAGCTGCTCGATGTGGGCAGGAGCACGCCCTGCCTACGTCAAGCAACTAGCAGGGGTGGGCGTGCGATGGGTGTGTCCACACATCAAAGGTCCCCTCCCCCCTATGTCCTTCAATTCATAGAGGGAGGGGGTGTCGTGGTGCAATCTGGAGGGAGGGACCTGAATGGGGCTAGAGGCTCGGGAGTGGGGAGCGGCCAGCGCATCGAGGGAGGGGAGAAGGTACAAGGAGGGGGCTTTGGGGAGGTACAAGGGAGTGGGGGGAGGTACAAGGGAAGGGGGATGTACTTTCATCCCCCCTCCCCCATTGTTTTTTATCGGGCCCCATTTTCTCTCATTCCAACTAATAAAAAGCCATTTTGAAGGCTTTGAAAAAAATACAGGGTTTATATTGGATATAATATTTTAGGATACATTAAAAAAATTTGCTACATTATACTAGGTTCAAGTGCAACCTATAAAAATTTGAACTAACCCATGATAAACCCTGGGTGAACTGCCACATACACTTAATGAGTTAATTAATTCCAATTAGCAAACATGTTTAGGCAAGGAAGAGGCCCTTTTTGAGTTCAAAAAGAGTCCGAATGTTTCATTTATGTGCATATGTTTGAAAATGCAATTAAGACGTAAAATCATTATATCTCAAATTTTATAATTTGCTTGCAAATTAAAGAAATGGATCATTCAAGCCCGTAAAGAGTTGGAGCCGACAGTCTTGTTAGATGACACATCAGTGCTTATGCATTTGAGAGCTAGACAAATCCATGATAATATAAATAGATGTTTTGTTTTTAAAATGTCTACTTATGGCCTTACTTCTAGTGTGGATTTGGTGAAAAGAATGCAATTGGTTCTTTAGCTTACGAACTAGATCTTCAAAACAAGTCTACAGCTCACCCTGTGTTTCATGATTGAATGTCAATCCTTGTTGGACATGCTCCGGCACACACGCACAATGACTATTATGAAAATTGCTTGTTAGAGTCATGGCAAAATAGGGCACCAATGCAGTCACATTTAGGGCATTCATGGTTGATGAGGTTCAAGCGAGTTGGTTTCTATTTTTTCAAAATACAATCAATGAAACCATTGCAACTTGTCAAATGAAACAGAAGCATGAATACTATTCTCGAAAATGCTTGTTAGAGTCATGGCCAAACACGACACCAAAATGAAACAAAAGCACAAATACTATTCTAAAAACTGCTTGTTAGAGTCATGGCCAAACACGACACCAAAATGGAGTCACATTTAGGGGATTCATAGGCTCAAGCGAGATGGTTGCTATTTTTTCAAAATAAAGTCTATGCAAATCATTGCAACTTGTGAAATGCAATCTGATGACACATAAGCCCAAATACTATTTTGAAAGTTGATTGTCATAGTTATGGCAAAACACGACACCGATGCAGTCACATTTAGAGGATTCAGAGAGAGAGAGAGAGAGAGAGAGAGAGAGAGAGAGAGAGAGAGAGAGAGAGAGAGAGAGAGAGAGAGAGAGAGAGAGAGAGATTTGCATTTTGGCATGTGTGTCTTATAGCATATTATTAATATAAGATTTATGCTTTGAGTCTAATAAACTCTAAATTCTTTATTCTTTATATACTAAGGTATTCACAAGCACAATAACATATTGCTTGGAATAATGGTTCATTGTGTCTAATATAGTGTTATTTTTTAATTGCTTGTGTATGTAACAAAGATATCCAAAGAAAAAAAAAAAGAGCAAGTGTTGAAAGAGCGAGCGAGCGAGCTTGCACTTAAGCTTTGAGATGTTTATTTAAAAAAGTGAAATGTTTCATTTGGATCATAGCAATGTCGTATTTTTATAATTTGATTTATATCACTAATATGAAAGAGTCAAATGCAGGTACTTAAAATTATCAATCCTAAGGTGTGTTTCTCTCGTTAAAGGCAAGGTTCTAATGTTTCCTTGATAGGAAAAACCTACACACCATAGGGACGGAATATGAGGTGACATAACTGCAAGGTTCGGAAATTATAATTATCACATTCAACACTAATCAAGGTCATATTTTTATAATCTATTTTTATCACATACACTAGAAATTAGTTAATATGAAAGAGTCAAATTCAGGTAATTACAATTCCCAATGCTAGGAAGGTGTGTAGCCCTTACTTTTCTCTCATTAAAGGTGAGGTTCTAATCTTTCCTTGATTGGAAAAACCTACACACCGCAGGGAGGGAATATGAGGTGACATTTTGAAATAGGACATAACTGCAATGTTCGAGTATTATAATTATCACATTCATCTCTAATCAAGGTTTGGGTATTGAAAAGGGTCCGAGCTTTTATAGATATCGAGTCAAAGTTATGGGGAAAATACCAGTATATAGTTTAATTTTCATCTATAAATTACAATAAACCATAAACTTTAAACAACAATAGAGGACTCTGAACTTTGATAAACCAGTGGCAAAGAAAATGAAGATCACAACCATGATAAAAAATAAAGACGTGCAATGAATTCTTTGAATATTAATGATAACCCAAATCCATTAGGGATGCAAAGGGGGATACTAGCACTAGAATCGAGTTTTCTGTGCCTATTGGGTGTTTCTTCTAGCTATGGTCCCACCAAAGAGGACCATGGTAATGTCAAGATGGTATGCATGCCAATGGCGTGCTTAAACTTGATGATTCACAGCATCAAAGAGAGAAAAGGATGTGGCTTCTTTGAGCTCAACAAATCTAAACGGTTTCATGTGGTTTATTTAAACTCAAACAAGTGTCAATGTTTGACAGAGGAAGATCTAGAATAGATGAGAAAGTGATTGAAATTTAAAATAAGTCGCTTGGTTTTCTAGCATATTTTCAATTTCAATCACTCTCTTTTCTATTCTAGATCTTCCTTTATCAAACGTTGATACTTGTTTGAATCTAAATGAACCACGGACAACCACTTGGATACGTTGAGTTCAAAGTAGTAGCATCCTTTTCTCTCTACAATGTTGCAAACCATCATATTCAAGGACGACCAAGGGCGTACACACCATTTTGACCTTACCATGATCCTTTGCGGTGCTATCATAAAAAAACTACTCAATCGCTGCATACAAGTGACTTGTAGGGCCAATGAGCCCCTTTTAAAATGCGATCCTCAATGGGGTTGGATCATCATTAATATTCTAACCAGTAATTGCACCTTTCATTTTTTTCTCACGATTGTGGCGTTTTTCTTTTTTTCCACGGTTTTATCAAAGTTGAAAACCCTATTGATGTTTGAACTTGAAATGTTAGGGAACGGACACTACATGTATTGGTATTGACTTCATAGCTATGAGTCAATATACATAGAAACGCGCACATAAAAGCCGGGAAAGAGCGAACAAGCGTGGAATAGGACGTAACCGCAAGATAAAATGAATGGTGCTTTATGAAATAGCTTGCTTTTTGATAATACATCCTAGCAAATAGGGAGTTCAACCTTCCTATCTAGATAGTCGAGATCAAGTATGATAGATTGTTTAGACATGTTAAAAAAAGATACATAATTCAAATGACCAATTCTATAATTTCAAAGTAACTTGTAATTCATGTGAACAAAGGTATTTAAAGGTTGATTGGTAGCAGAATAATAATAACTCAGTCTATACAAGTCCATGTCTCTTTTTGAGTGCAAGGATCTTGTTTGTCCTATCGATAACTCTATACTAATCAGATTTGAATTCTACTCTATGTCCTAGATTTGTAATTATGCTAACAAAATAGCAGATTTGTAGACAAATGAGATACATAAAGGACTCTAGATATTACCTTGAAATGATCATTATGGACACTTAATCTGACAGTACCTTCACCTTTAATAGCATTTGTGTTGTTGTTGCCAATGTGAACTTTCTGGTATTGTAGGGCGTATATGACTAAAAACAATCAATTTGATTGGTCATGTCTTGAATGGCTCTGATGAAGAAACCAAGAGCTATCGTCTGATGTTTTTCTATAGTTGATCATGCATGCATCTTCATCCACTTGACTACGGGCATGAGATGTTCTACAACTGCATATATACGTTGGTTGATTCAATTGCTTCTTGATGTTGTTCTTGTTGGATAATTATCCTATAATCCAATTATTAATCTATGTCTATTTAGTTATCACAGTTTTACTCGTGTTATCACACAGTTTGTCATCCATGTGTGAAGTACTGTTACAGTGATTGACGGCCTGAAATCTTCTAATATTTTTCGTCTACAGTTTTGTGTTTGTGAAATTCATGCTGAGAAATGAAAAACCATTTTATTGAGTAATAGTTGTTGCCCATATGTCTTTTCATCACTGCCCACAGAGCATACTTCTATGGTTAAATTGCGTCGAGTTGTAAGGAGTCATACCCTGATTGGCTATAACTTTTGCTTGGTTCATCGGAATGTGAAACTGAGTACACCATATGAAAGAGTACTCGGGCGCTCTGATTAGCTATCCCAGTTTTCTAAAAGCTATAACTTTCTTGTTTCTGGGCAGAACTATGACAATATGGTATGCGTTGCTCTCGGTGTCCTCTTTCATATGGTGTACTCAGTTTCACATTCCAATGCATCGATCAAAAGTTATAGCTAATAAGGATTGAGATATCTAATCAGCGCGCCCGAGTACATTTGCAACTTTGCAAATGTACTCGGGCGCACTGATTATATATCCCATTTTTCTAGCACCTATAGCTTTCTTGTTTCTGGGCAAAACTATGACTATATGGTATGCGTTGGAAAGCTCTTGGCGTCCTCTTTCTTATGGTGTACTCAGTTTCAATTCCGATGCACCGATCAAAAGTTATATCTAATCATGATGGTGAATGACAATATAGATAACCAATATAGGTTAAATAGCGGGCAGCACCGAAAACACAAAATGTTGCCGGATAGCTTTCTCTCTCCATGTTATCTCTCTCTAAAGTCAAACTTGCTTAAAGGGCCCATTTTGAGCTCATATTTCCCCTAATGTCTAATTTGTACATGCTACTTACTGAATCAATTATACAGTTTTATTATGCTCTCTTAAATCTTTCAGTCTATTTTAGTTTTGTTCAAACAAATTAGCAAGTTTTCACCATTTCCCATAATTGTTCTTCCTGCATCAAGATTGGTTTGAAGTCTTGAACTACTCTTATAGTACATCCCAAGCTTGTCTTGGTGGCACAACATCACTAGTGTGGGTAATGATGTGGTCCTTCACTAATAAGCTGAAGGTCAACGCTCTTCCCATCTTCATGTTGAATACGTTGATGTCCGTTTCATTTGGCGGTCTTCTCTCATCTTCTGTGATGACATTTTACAATTCTTTTTCTATCAGAATGTTTTTCATTTTAAACTTCCACATAACATAGTTGGAAATCCCGTGCAATTTACTATTTTCAGTCAAAATGGACTCTCCCACGTTTGCCATCTCCAAAATGCCTAAAACTTCACGTGTAGTCTAGAAAGAGTATGTCGAAGCCAATGGCAATGTCAAAATTCAAAAATAATGACCTGCACTATGTAGCTTACAAGACCATCCGCCGCGTTATCTCCAAATCGGAAGCCAAGATGGGTTTTGTTTCCAAAATGTTTTTAGGCACACAATGCCATTGGAAGAAGTAGACCACGACAATGCCACTAGAAGAAGTAGCTCCGATCTATCAAGATCAATATCAACCAGTCTTATTATGGGATCCTCTGATGGATGCTGTGTCTCATTTAATGAACAAGGTTATCAAGAATGGCCACCAGACTCATACAGTTATTATTGAAAATTTGACAAGTCCATGTTCTTGCTGATCATCATCAAGTAAAGCCTCAGTTTTACGTAAGCGAACCCATATCTACGCTTTTCCTATAGCACAAAAATAAAAAATCTATATATATGCCCTCTACAGACTTTGACAATGCGACTCGTCATCATCCCAAGAACCAGTCAAAGGCAAAGTGGGCAGCAGGAGCATGTTGTTCGATTCTGGGAATGACATGGAACATTTTAGAATATGAAAAGAGGATTTGACAATAAGCCCAAACAATACATAAATGAAGTAGAGAGTCGGAAATATTGGAAACAGGCAACCAATTGGCATCTTGCATGTGTGAGTCCAACATTGGGCCTTAGGATAATAAGTGCCATGGAGCACAGTTAATCAATAAAGTATCTTAAACTTAGCTTTTGTAAAGTTCTTAAGTTGGAAAACACAACTTGACCTCAAGAAACACAAAGTGATCTTGACGATCAAGATAGCGATCCTGATGGAACTTTAATAGCTAATCAGAGTGAAGGGGGCTCACCTCTCAAATCTATAAGGGGGAGCCATTTCCCTTGTACTTGATCATCTTCTACTCTTAATAAAAAACTTTGTCCGTTTCTCTTTCAAGTCTCTCTCTCTCTCTCTCTCTCTCTCTCTCTCTCTCCAATCCTCCTCCTCATTTAGAAAACCATAGAGCAATCATTAAGATTCGTAGGTAGGGTTACTTTCACAGTTCACCTCCCTTGAGAAGACCAACATCTTGAGGAGAAGATCTAGAGCAAGAACGCCTAGATAAGCACAAATAAATGAAACTAAGAAAAGACCAAAAGAGAGGTAGCATCAGAGATGAACGTCGTACCAATCTAGGCTATTCCACGAGTACTCCAACTTCTTCAAGTGAGCGCACATGTTTTCTTCCTCTTTGTGGCCGCCCCCTCCAAGCCCTCATATGGCTTGATCTCATTCAATTTTTTAGCACTTTTAATTTCGTCTGAGGCATAGAATAAAGGCACCCTACTTACTATGAGTCCATAGAGTATTCAATTGCCAAAAACCGTGGAGAAACAGTGAGATAAGCCCATATTGAGAAAGAGGTTATTTCACTTTTTTTTCACAATTTTTTTGAGAAAACTACTAGGTTTTTTTGATAATTGGCAATTATCAAACATAAAGTTTAGACTTTTTTCATGGCGATTGAGTGGGCTAGAACAACTACCTTCTTGTCCTTACGACATCCAAAATGGTGCATGGACGGTAAAGTTATTGCTGATTTTGTGAAAAACTAGTAACCATCACCCGATTTTTTTCACAAACATTGTATATATAATTTCTTCTTTGGCAACTCTAGATTTCATTTTAGGAGTAAGCACATTGAAATTAAATAGACTAAAGTAAGCTTAGAGTATTGTCGAATGCAAAACATGATAGCAGACGTATTTACCAAGGCATTGAGCGTTGATGCACAGAACAGATTTTGTGCATTGCTTAGTCTAAAGATCAAGGCATTCATGGACCCAGATTAAGAGGGCAACTGATTTTCATCATCCAAAATCTATGAGGTATTTTCTTATTCCAAAATTATGATACGCTATGCAACATGAATCTTTATATGTGCACACTTTCTCTACACTTTGTAATGGGCTTTTGAAGCATGAAATGATGGGTGTCATAGCCATGGGTTTTTAGTTCCTTTTAAAATGCCTTAGATGTTGCCATGGGTGTTTGAAATTGAGTGGTCAAACATTGAATGGAATATGCATCATTTTTTAGATAGCTTAATTCGCTTGCTTGAAATCCTTATTCGTGATATGAAATGGCACGAATCACGTTTGTTTTCAGAGTAAGCTAAGTATTGATTAGACGGTTGGTATCTTAATGCAATTCACTCCTCTCTTCTTGGAACATCGGAGAAAGGATTAAATCCACGATGGTAAATATACATTGTCATACGTTTAGAATTAACCCCCATCAGTTATTCATATAGTTTCACCGGAATCAGGACAACTTGTTGGAACACACGATTTCTAGCCATGCACATGCAACTATTCTTGAACTGGATAGAGTGGGGGGTAGACAACGAGAGTGTTTTAAGAGAAACAAGAGAGTTGCCTTGATCACAGAAAATTGATGGGTGGAAAAAAATTAAAAAATCTCTGACAACACATAAGAGTGATAGGTAAGAGGGAGGAAAATCTTTCCTTCTGCAAGAAAGCCTTGTTTTAGAACCCATATCAATCCTAACATCTATGCATGATTTCCAGTTTCTTTGATGGGATCACAAATGTGAAGACTTCCAAATCTAAGGAGTTGGATTTTTACATACCCTTAAAGTTAGAGAACTTTATTGAGAGATGTCATAGGGAAGATCGTTTGAGACATGTATCACGAGGTATTGATAATTCAAGATTTATTTTCCAGTTAAAAAGACTACTACCTTACAAAAATCTAGTTATAGACCTTCGGTTCTTTAATCTCTTATTGTCACAACAATACTGACAGATGATCCAAGAGACATTCTTAGCCCCATATAAACTCTTGTAAAGATTGATTGACAATGTAAGAGATAGTCCTAGAATATGAGACACACGTGAAGGAAGTATTCTTAATGTACTTTGGATGTAGGAGAAAGTTTAATATGAGTGTTGTCTAAGGTCATATACTTTGCCCATATATGAGATAAAAGGACTAAAAATGATCCCCATGAGTCAGAGTTTAAAGAGTGTACTAGAATACTTCCTAGAGAGATATCAGAATCATCACTAGATGTGATCATCAAGATTTACTTTGAGATCTACTAATCCTCTTATGAGTAAAGAGGGAGAATCATTGGTAGGTTTAGAGGTGAGTAAATTTCTAGATCTATGATGGAGAGACCCTAGAGAATAATCCCAAGGCATTTACAAGATAATCCTATAAGGTATTGTCCTGTCATCAGCATTGTTGGTTGGGTAGTAGCAGAGTTGATAACCCTAGACATCACCATTTGCATTGATTTCAATTTCACATACAAGTCTTATCCCATATTTTCAACTCATAAAGGTGCTCATTATTTATTTTTTCAATTTTTTATTTTATTTTATTATTATTTTTGCAATTTTTTCCTCATGTTTTTTGTTTCTTTTCTTTTACAGGTTTTTTTTTGGAAGCTTTTTATTTTTCTCCGCTTCTGTTCCGCGTTTTCTTTTTCAAATTTGTTTTCTTGAATTTTTTTAATCTTCCCATTCTCTTCAAAAAAATAAACAAAAATTCAATTTTTTGTTGTTGTTGGAATACGCATGTGTCAACTAGTGACATGATGTCACAGAGCACATGCACATTCCACGCGGGATGTGCATGTGCTATGTGGCAGCCTGTCATTGGCTGTCCACATGCATAACTTTTATGCGCTCAATGTCAACTATTTATTGGTTGTCAACCACTTAAAAAAATATGAGAAAGAATGCTCACAAAATCCTCAAAATCCTTAGAGCGCACGGGCAGCAACAGAAATGTGGTGAACCTGTGCCGCTCGTTACGGACATTGTGCTAACAGACCACTTTCAACAATCGGACTGACGTGATATTGAAGCTCCACAGCAGGGAGAGGGCACACTTTTTCTCAGCCTAGGGATTTCTACACAGGAATAAAAAATCGACGTTCCCATATCTTTTCATGCACTTTCAGCAAAGGAAGAAAAACTGCTTTCAAGATTGAAAAGGGCTGTCGTAGGTTACATTAAATCCAAGCACAAAAACAGGCTCCTCTACATGCATTCACTTACACCGAAAACCAATTGCTTCTAGAATCTTTTTCTACAATCAATTCATTGCATTCTGCACACAAGAAATGATCAAACCATCGTCCCTACCAAGAGAACTATCTTGTCTGGAGCGCGGAACTACACCTGTTCTGATACCATAATAGAATAATGGTGTTAATCCTTTCTAACCATTAATGTGTTAATATCTTGTCTGGTGCAGGGAACTACACCTGTTCTGATACCATCATAGAATTATGTTGTTAATCCATTCTAGCAATTAATGTGTCAATATCTTGGCTGGTGCAGGGGACTACACCTGTTCTGATACCATAATAGAATTATGGTGTTAATCCATTCTGACCATTAATGTGTTAATATCTTGTCTGGTGCAGGGGACTACACATGTTCTGATACCATCATAGAAGTATGGTGTTATTTCTTTCTAGCAATTAGTGTGTTAACATCTTGTCTGGTGCAGGGAACTACATCTGTTCTGATACCATAATAGAATCATGGTGTTAATCCATTCTAACAATTAATGTGCTAATATCGTCTGGTGCAGGGGACTACACCTGTTATGATACCATAATAGAATTATGGTATTAATCCAGTCTAACAATTACCGGCATACTTTCATCTGCCTGGCTCCTTTCATTGCGTAATATATAGTTTAGCTTTTTTCATGATTCCCTTCATACATAGTTTAGCTTTTTTCACATCACCATTATGAAACAAAATCTGCATTTGGAAACATAATCAAATACTCAAAAACGAAAGTTGTGGATTGGACTGCTGCCCATTCTGCTTTTTAAGCAAAAATGGGCAGAAAAAGCCCTAACTATCCATTACATATATTAAAAGCATTCATCATAGATATCACGTTGTAATAGACATTGTAACAAAGTATTAACACACATAAGATCAATCTTCATAAGCAAAGTGCTCTCCATAAACATACCACAAGAATGAGCTATATACAAACACACAGAGAGAGAGAGAGACACACACACACACACACACACACACACACACACGAGTGTGTGTGTGTGTGTGTGTGTGTGTGTGTGTGTGTGTGTGAGGTGGGAGGTTATATCTTTTCACAAAGAACCTCTTCCAATTAACTCATTTAACCCTAAGTAATTGTTATTAACTTATTTTATATGGGCCAAGTTGTGGCCTAACTTTCTCAATTTAAGGCATCTACCTTCATTTATTATACACCATTAAATTTCTCATTACCTAGAGGCTAATCTACTTCATCACATATTGCATTTGCTAGAGAAATGTATGGACTACCTAGCACACTAGCTACTTTATGGCCTACTTGGTCTACTTGGCCAATTTTATCATCTCCTTCATGGCCCACTTGGTATACTAGCTAAACTAGTGTATGGCCTACTTGGATGATCTATTATGTTACCTGCTAGCAAACCTATTGTTCCCCGATAATCTACTGCATAAATCTACATTACACAATGTAGAGTTTAGGAGCTACTATGTGATTTCACCTTGGCCTACTAATTAACCTAATATAAGGTATACTTGGCCATATCTCGATATAACATGTAGGTTCCCCTATGACTCAAGCTCTATACATATTGTCCAAATAATTCTATAGTTTGTAAAGAGAAAATTGTAAATGTATGGTCAGGGAAAAAAATAACTCTCACCAATTTGCTGAGTCACGTGGAAAACATTTGTAATCGGTAGTCCACCTTGGGGACCCGAAATATGAGTTAATGCCATCAGATAATGGATTCCAGAGATGTGTCTTAGGCACAATGAAGAAATTCGCTTGAGTGAAGTTGCACCTTAGTGTGAGGATAGAATTAGGGGAGATGGGAGACTTAAGATGCAACATATGTGGAATGCCACACACCCTCATCATCATGTTGTTTTGAGGTTAGTGTTTATGAAGTATGTGTTGTATCTCAAAGATTTCAACTTCCAATCCCATCCTACTCTCTAGCATTTATGATGTAAGAGCAAGTTTGGACATCAAATTTCCCCTTTCCATTGAGATTTTTATGACTCCGAATTCAAATGAATCATTTTATATGTATGTCAAGTGAATCTGGACAACAACCTTCACGGACATGCATTCACTCAAATGTGTCATCTTTGACCAATGAGTTAGTTTCAATAACTACAATAAGTTTTAGACATTAGGATTTAAATATAAAGTCTTGAAAAAGCCATTGTTTACCAATGAGCAAGTTTAGACAATGCTATTCGGGTCCTCACATATGGCTTTGTGTCTTATGGCTCAAATAAGTTTGTAACGATCAATTATCAAGTTCAGACAACAACATTTAATTTTGCAGGTCACAATTTATGGGTTAGGGCATCAACAAGTCAATTATGATATGCACAAAATTTAAAATCAAGATTTAGGTCCCCACATGGGGTTTATGATTTAGAGCTCAACTAAGTTATTTTTTTTAATCAGTGAGCAAATCTAGACAATAATATCCATTTCCCTACACTACCACAACTTATGGATTGAATAATATAATTTTGACAAATGAACAAGCTCAAACATTATGTACATTAGTGTTTATGATATGGGACTACAACAACTCATTTTGATCAATGAGCAAGCTATAACAATATTTGATCTCATATGTTAACGTCTATTGTTTAGGGTTTGATTGAGTCCTTTATGAGCTTAGAGCAAGTTCGGACATCACAATCATGCTCCAAATATGAGAGATCACATCATTGAGATAGAAGGAGGTGTCTTGGACAATAACGAGCAACAATTCCATGCATTATGGTTTATAGTAGACTATGACTCGAATAAGTCATTTCAAAATAGCAACAACATTCATTTTTTCACATAAAGGCTTATGACCTATGTCTAATAAGTCATCTATGATTGCATGTTCAAAACTAACAACCAATTCCACACATTAGGAACAATTGGTTAGGGTTCACACAAGTTTTTATGACCTACAGCAACATCTAGTTACATATATTAGGGCTTGAATGATTTAATTTTTACCAATGAGCAAGTTTGGCCACCCACATTCATTTTCATAGGTCTAAGTTTATGGGTTAAGGTTTGAACAAACCAACTTAGTTTTCCACATTCGATTCCATACATCATGGCTTTTACAACTTTGAATTGAAATGAGTCGTTTTAGATCTATGAGAAACTCTGAGAAGCAACATTCACATATACAACTAAACTTTGGGCTTGAAGATTGAATAATTTCTTTTTGACCAACGAGCAGGTTAAAAAGCCCACATTCAATTCCATAAGTCGAGGTTAACATTGTTCATTCGTTAGAGCTTCTCCACAATAAAATGGTGTCTTGTATTGATTAGTGTATCCTAAAGGCGGAGTCAAATGGTGTCTTTTATTGATTAGCATTGTTGTAAAACTTAGGATGCCTAGAATTTGGATTCAGGACCCTAGAGGTGCTATTTTCAAGGAGTACTTGAGCCTAACATGACTAGGAATGGAACATGCATCTGAAATACACAAAGAACAGCAAGTTGTAGATCATAAGAATGATCTTAATTCAATCCTCTTTGAACTCTATTTACTGTCTAATGAATCAAGATGTGGACTGTTTCTTACTTGCTGGCCACTTCAAATAGGTGCCTCAGATCTATAAAAAACAGTTTTCTGATCAGCTTCTATATGACTTCTATTCACCATGAAAGAAGGAGCCTATGCAAGAGAAACCACAAGCAAAAGATCCCATCCAAATTGGACAATACATGAAAGAGATAGGATGAATAGAAGAACCCAAGTCCAACGCTCTACTCAGAATGTTAGATGGCTGGCTTGCCTCAAGAATAGCAGGATTCGAATGGGAGAAGGCCAGAAAAGGAGCGGCCTCCACTATAGATCAGATTGCAATAGATTTCATCCAAATCAGATGAGGGATGAGAGAGAAACTTTGAATTCCTTGATCTAATCCTGCTGCAAATTCCTACACAAAGATTTAGATGTTGAAGACAATTCAATGATGAAGAATGGGAGCTTATTCCAAAAATCACACACCCCAATTTGTGGAGTCTCAATTTAAATAGAAATGATGTATGTACAAAGCATGGCATGCTATTGCCAAGTGTCCAAGATATGTGGCAATTTGCATGCCTATTTGCATTTGTCTAATTTGTCATGCATGCATCTTGCATGTTGCATGCAAACTAGGATATGTGGAAAACTAACTTCTTCTTCCCCATGCACATGTGCACAGGGGTCTACCAAACTTAAGTGGACAAGTGGCTTCATCATGCAAGAAGGCCCTCCACAAGTTTGGCTTATAAAAAAATTTGCCTAAGCTACTTTGGGCCTTAAAAACTTTGTACCCAAGTATGAGCATGTACCATCTCATATTTATTTAACTAGGTTTACAAGTTCAACAACTCCCCTTAAACCTATTAAATAAATAACTCCCAATTCTTCTCGATGCTTTTCAAATAAACTCTTATCCAAAGATTTGTGAAGATGTCGGCTACCATGTGTTCACTTGGCAGATACTCCACTTTGATGATTTGCTTTTTCACCAAATCTCTGATGTGATGATATCTCATCGCTATGTGCTTAGTTCTTGGATGAGATACTGAATCCTTGCTTAGTTGGGTAGCTGAAGTGCTATCCATGAGAAGTAAGTAAGGATTTTCTTGAAAGACACCAAGCTGGTTCAAAATATATTGCATCCATAAGATCTCATTGCATGCTTTTGCTACTGCTACATATTCTGATTCACAAGAAGATTGATTGCTTTTTACATACCCATAAAATAGCTGCACTTGCAACTAGACAAACACTTCCAGAGATGCTTTTTGAGTCATCCTTCCTAGACATCCAACTTGCATCAGTATAGGTGATAATTTATATACTTTTGTCATGGGAAAAATAAAGTCCATAGTTTATAATATGCTTGAGATATTTCAAAACATGTTGTGCGAACTTTCAATGCTTCAAACTTGGATTATCATTGAATTGACTAAGGCTGAAAATTGAAAAAGCTATTTCAGGCCTAGTCCAAGTTGCCAAATATATAAGGGAACCAATGAGATGTTGATAAGGAATAAGAGCCATTTGTTTTTTTTCCTCCTCAGTTGTAGGACAATCATCCTTTGAGAAATGGTCCCTGTAGGCATAGGAACCATTTTCCCCTTACAATCCTGCATGTTAAACCTATCAAGAAGCTTTGACATATAGAGAGATTGATGTAGGAAATAGCTAGAGTTTTCCTTTTCAATTTGCACCCCAAGATAAACCTTGGCTTCTCCCATATCAGCAATTTCAAATATAGAGGATATTTGCTTCTTGACTATCTCCATATTTTCTGTGGACTTAGTGGCAATCAATGTATCATTAACATAAACATGAATGATTACTATTTTCTCATTAAGGTACTTTGTATAAACATTTGGATCAGCACTAGTGGGAGTAAAACCGTAGAAACTTCAAACCTTCATCCTTCTTTTGGAACCAGGCCCTTGCTAATTGCTTTAGGCCATATATGCTCCCCCCTCAGAGAGCAAACATGATTAGGAAATTCATAGGATGTAAATCCCTCGGGCTGATCCATAGCTCCTCTTGTGATTCTCCATAAAGGTAGGCTATTTTTTCATCCACTAAGTGGACAATTAAACCATGTTGGGCAGCAAACACAAAAATATATCTCACACTAGAATGTTTGATGACCGGGGAAAAAGTGTCAAAGTAATATATTCCATACTTTTGTGTAAAACCTTTTGCCACCAATTGAGCTTTGTATCGATTGACCTTGACGTCTGGTCCAAATTTGTATCAAAATATCCATTTGCACTTGATTGCCTTCCTTCCTTCAGGTAGAGGTTTGAGATCCCATGCCTTCCTTCGATGCATGGAATCTATTTCATCTCACATGGCCAGCAGCCATTTGTCTTTTTCCTTTCCTCCTATAGCTTCCTTATAGGATTCGGGTTCTCCTGCAAAACAACATACTTCCAAAAGGAAGTTAGCTAGAGAAGATAAATAACTTTTCATCTCAGATATAAATTTCTTTATATCAGTCTTACCACTCCATGTCATTGTATACAATCTATTTGACATATGTACAACTTCAAAAGTGGATTTAGTTTCAAATTTGTTTTTAGATAGTTCCAAATATCTTTGGCACTACCCATTTCATATATTTCAAGTAGAATATCTTCTGAAGTGGACAGACTGATCCAGGCACATGCTTGATCATTCTTTTTATTCCACTTGTCTCGATCTCTTTGTGTAGCTCTATCTGTTGGTGCAAGTCCATTGATGATCTCCCATACTCCATTTCTCTTAAGAACCAGCATCACCTTTGTCTTCCAAATGGAATATTGTGTTCCATTTCTCAAGATGAGGCCAACCGGATTTAAGGTGAGTGGGCTTGTGTTTGCCACTTCTGATTGCATGCTTCCTATAACCACTGCTCTGATACCACAGTTGTAAAACTTAAGATGCCTAGAATAATTCGAAATCTGGATTCAGGGCCCTAGAGATGCTATTGTCAAGGACTACTTGAGCCTAACATGACTAGGAATGGAACATGCATCTGAAATACACAAAGAACAACAAGCTGTAGATCATAAGAATGATCCTAATTCAATCCTCTTTGAACTCTATTTACTGTCTATTGAATGAATCAAGATGTGGACTATTGCCTACTTGCCGACCACTTCAAATAGGTGTCTCAGATCTGTTAAAAATAAATTCTGATCAGCTTCTATATGACTTCTATTCACCATGAAAGAAAGAGCCTATGCAAGAGAAACCACAAGCAAAAGATCCCATCCAAATCGGACAATACATGAAAGAGATAGGATGAATAGAAGAACCCAGGTCCAACGCTCTACTTAGAATGTTAGATGGCTGTCCTACCTCCAGAATAGCAAAACTCGAATGGGAGAAGGCCAGAAAAGGAGCGCCCTCCACTATAGATCACAACATGCAAACTAGGATATGTGGCAAACTAACTTCTTCTCCCCATGTGCATGGGGGTCTGCCAAACTTAAGTGGACAAGTGGCTTCATCATGCAAGAAGGCCCTCCACAAGTTTGGCTTATAAAAAAATTTGCCTAAGCTACTTTGGGCCTTAAAAACTTTGTACCCAAGTATCATGCATGTACCATCTCACATTTATTTGTCTAGGTTTACAAGTTCAACAAGCATATCCCAAAGGTGGAGTCATTATCTTCGATACGCATGTGATAGCTTGACCACTAAGAATTGTGTATTGATAAGCCAAACAACAACAATTCAACTATTTCATGTTAGCAATCCTAGATATACGAGGTCTTTGGAAATGCTGCATATATAGAGAAACTGTGAAAATTGTCAACATTTCCTAGCTAGTTTGAGGCCTAAATTGGCTAAAATTGTAAATAGTTTTGGTTCTGGAGTTTCACACGTGTGAACCAGGCCACAATGTTTTTATTTACTGTATTTTTTCAGTATGATGAAGTGTCAAACTTCATACCCTTCAAAATGAGACCATTTTGATGTATTTTGGTCATATAAGCCATTTTTAGCTATTTTTCCTATATAGGGAATATCTAGGGTCAAGTACCTTCTAGAGAGAGGAGAGAGAGTCATCTTCCTCATCCATAAATAGTAGGGAAGTCGTGGAGAACAGGTTGGAGAAACCTTTTGTATGCTTCATTGAGATCAATAGATCATTGTCATTGTTTCTTCCTCCATTGAGAGCATTGTTGTGTGTATTGTCTTCAAGCTATTGTGTATGATCTTAGGTGCTTTCCAAAAGTGGTAGGCTGATGTATTATGGACTGTATAATGCTATTTTGGGCCGCACTTGATGTTTATGGAAGTTTCCATTTGTGATAAATGCTTTTTGATCAAGTTCTTTGCATTCTAGGTAGCATAGAATGTGTTGCCAATTCCTAGCTTATGTAGTTTGGAGTGCAAGCATTCAAGCCAATGATCTTGGAGTTTAGATCCACTTAGGATCTGTATTTCTCACATGGTATCAGAGCTGGTTGGCTTCTATTTACAGTAAGTATTCCATTTTTGGTGATATTTGGATGTTTGATCAAGTTCTAGCATGATTTTGCATTGCTTTGTTGATCAAATCTTACTAACCTTTGTTTTGTGAGTTGAACTTGTGGATCAAAAGCATATTTCAGGTCTATTGAAGATCAGAGGCTGAAAAGAAACTATTTTGGATCAGATCATAACACCTAATCATTTGTGATTGTGAGGCTTGTGCATATTCAATACTAACAATGTTCTTTTCAATCCTATTGTTGACAATCTCCATTCTTGGATGAACACTCTCCTTAAGTGGATGAAACTTCTCCTTAAGTGGATGACAAATGCTCTTTTGAGTGAGTTGTAATTCTCCTAAAGGCTGAGCAAAGCTCCCATTTGGATGAAAGATCCCCTTTTTTGGGTGAACATATTGTAAGCTCCATTGTGAAGAGCATATTGTAAAGATTGTCATCAATTTTGGCATAAATTTTGGTGTACTTTGTTGAGCATGTAAGTAACTCTCCTTATGTAATTTGATTGGAGCATTTGCTGGAAGGTGTTAACCATTATGCAAGTGTGTTTTCAGGTTCTTAACAGGTTGAGGAACATTCTCATGTGAAGTGATCTTAGATCTACATCTAAACACCAAGATTTGACAAGATAGTGAAGCTAGTCTTGTGATTCACTAAGTGTGCTCATTCATTCACCTCTAAATCTTGTATTTATCACTTGATGGAGTTTATAAACTTTTAGAAGTGTGGTTTACATGTGGTTTTACAGGTTGAATCAATATCTTAGTGTGTTGATCATATGTTGATCAAGTTTGTTCATTACTAGGTAATCTTGGCATCCTAGTTTTGGGTATTTTCTAAGAATGCAAGTAACTCTTCACACCATAACTTGATTTGGTCACTTGATGGAAAGTTTGAGAGCTTAAGCAAGAGTGTGTTCAGGTTGGTTTGATTTTGTAATCCATTCTTAGTGTGTGCAAAGTGTTGCATGTGTTTCAATCTTCCTTTCTATGCTTGGAAACCATCTAGGTTCAAGATAGAAGTGTTTTAGGGTCCTAAATCTTCATAGATCTCTTTATCTATCATTTGTTGAGAGAAAAGTGAGTGCTAAGTGCTTTAGGACAGAACCTAAAAGTTGAAGAAACATTAGAATCATGGCTTCCAATGGTGGGATCATGCTAGAGTCTAGTGAAAGGTTGAGTTCATCAAACTACTCTACTTGGAAAGTGAGGATGGAGTCCTTACTTGAGTTGAATGAACTCATGGACATAGTTGCAGAAATTGAAGAGAGACCTCTCACACTTCAAGAGCAACAAAGGTTTGATAAGAAGGCCAAAAGGGCTCTTCATATCATTAAAATGAATGTTACAAATGAACTTCTCAAGGAAGTTGGAAAGTGTCAAAGTGCAAGTGAGGCATGGAATGCCTTAAAGAAGCTCTTTGAATCAAAGTCCACATCTAGGGTATTGACCCTAAGGAGACAAATATTTTCTAGTAGGCAAAGAGAGGGTGAAAGTGCTCATGCATTTATCTTGAGAGTTAAGTCCCTAAGTGATGATTTAGCATGCATTGATGAGAACATAAAAGATGGTGAAATAGTCCAAGTTATGTTGAATGGTTTGCTAAATGAACATGCTAAACTTGTGCAAAGTTTTGCCATTCAAAGAGTCTTGCCAAGTGTGGTTGACTTGCAAGAAATCTTATTGGCTGAAGAACATAGGTTGCAATCAAAGCTTGATGGTGCATCCTTGCAAGGTGGAGGTGAAGAGGCTTTCTTCACAAAAGGCAAATTCAAGGGCAAAGGTAAAGGCAAAGGGAAATGGTCCAAAGGTGGTAACTTTGATCATGATGATCACTCTTCCTCTTCCTCTTCTACTAAGAACAATAAGTCAAAGTTCAAGTGCTTTTATTGTGAGATAAAAGGTCATTTTGCAAATGAATGTTATAAGAAGAAAAGAGAGCAAGGAGAGAGGCAAGGAAATCTTACAATAGATGAGGAAGAACATAACACATGTGAATCACTTGTTATGACTTCAAGTTTGTTAGCCAACATAGATGATAATGATCCTTGGTGGATTGATAGTGGAGCCTCATCTCACATGACAAGACATAAGGAATACTTTACATCCTTATTGTCTTATGAGGGAGAAGGTAACATCATCTACACTGCAAATGATGGTCAATGTGACATCAAAGGCATAGGCACTATTCCTATTACCCTTTCAACAAATAGGAAAGCAAATCTTGAAAATGTTTTGTACATTCCTTCAATCACTAAGAATTTGCTTAGTGTAAGTCAAATGATTGACAAAGGACTTGATGTGGAGTTCATTGGAGATGCATGTTTGATAAGTAAATGTGGATCCTTGATTGCTCAAGGTAGGAGGCATGGTAAACTTTTCAAGCTTGATGCATGTGTGATCTCTAATCATGAAGGATGTATGGCTAGGGAGCAATTGACAAACCAAGAAGTTTGGCACAAGAGGTTGGGCCATCCCAACTTCAAATCTTTGGAGGTAATGGCAAAGAAAGAGCTTGTTCTTGGTCTCCCTAAAAGTCTTGTTGCAAACAATAGTGTTTGTGAACATTGTGCCTTGTCCAAATCTCATAGACTTGCTTATTCTAGATCTACTTCTAGATCTAAAGAAGCTTTTCAACTTGTGCATTCTGATATTCATTCTTCTAGTACAACTAGCAATGGTGGGGCAAAGATGTATGCAACTTTCATTGATGACTTTAGTAGGTATACTTGGATCTATCTTCTTAAAAGTAAGGATGAAGTGTTTGCTGCATTTGTCAAGTTCAAGAATGAAATGGAAAACCAATTCAATACAAAGATCAAATGCTTAAGATCTGATAATGGAGGGGAATACACCTCAAATAGGTTCAAAGACTTTTGTATAGCACATGGGATTAAGAGGGAGATGTCTAGTCGTAGGACTCCACAACAGAATGGAGTGGCCGAGAGGAAGAATAGAACCCTTTGTGAATGTGCCAAGGCAATGAGACTACATGCTAATCTTGCTAAGTCTTTTTGGGGGGAAGCTTTAGCATGTGCTAACTATCTATGTAATAGATGGACAAGTGCTTCCTTGGATGGTAAAACTCCTCATGAGGTTCTTTATGGTAGAAGGCCGAGTGTCAAGCATTGTAGGATCTTTGGATGTACATGTTTTGTCAATATCACACTTGATGATAGAACTAAAGAAGATCCTTCATCAAAGAAGGGTGTGTTTGTTGGCTATAGTGAAGTAAGCAAGGCTTACAAAGTGTACATTCCTTCTACAAAGAAAGTTGTCATAAGTAGGGATGTCATCTTTCATGAAGAGAATGTTTCCAATGTTGTTGATGTTGATGTTGATGTGCCTACTAATCATCATGATGTGCAAGATGTCTTGGATGAAGATGGAGATGCCACTCCAAAGCAAACTTCAAGGAAGACTCAAAGGCAAAGGGCTAAGCCATCAAGGCTAACCTATGATGAAAAAGGAAAGCAAGTGGTGGACAACTCTAACTTTGCTTTTCTTACCTCTTTTGATGAACCAACTTGTGTAGGTGAAGCAATTCAAAAGAAGGAATGGATCCAAGCCATGGATCATGAGCATCAAGCACTCATCAAAAGCAACACATGGAGGTTGGTAAAGCTTCCAAAGGACAAGAAGGCAATTGGTTGTAAGTGGATCTTCAAGATCAAGACAAATCAAGATGGATCAATCAACAAGTACAAGGCAAGGTTGGTGGCAAAGGGGTATGCTCAAGAATATGGTATTGACTATGATGAGACCTTTGCACCCGTGGCAAAGATGGTAACTATTCGAATCCTAATCTCTCTTGCAACTCTTTATGATTGGGATATGTGGCAAATGGATGTTACTAATGCCTTCTTGAATGGTGATCTTGAAGAAGATATTTACATGGAGCAACCCGAGGGCTATGTTTCACATGATGAGCCTAATCATGTGTGCTATCTCCAAAAGAGTTTGTATGGGCTAAAGCAAGCACCAAGGAGTTGGTATGCTAAGCTCAATTCCTTCTTACTTTCTCAAAACTTTGTTATGAGTGAGTATGATCATTCTCTCTACTTTAGATTGAATGAAAATGATATCACTTTACTTTTGATCTATGTTGATGACATTATCTTAAGTGGTGGTAACAATCTAGATATAGATGAAATCAAGATGGCACTCAAAAGAGAGTTTGAAATTCAAGATCTTGGTAAACTTCATTATATCTTAGGAATAGAGATTATTAGAACTTCTAAATCTACATTCATATGTCAAGAAAAGTATGTTAACTCTATTCTAAAAAGGTTTCATATGGAAGATTGTAAAGTTGTTTCTACTCCTATGGAATCAAATGTAAAGCTAACTACAAGAAGTAATGAAAGATCCTTCAAGGACATTACTCTCTATAGAAAGCTAATAGGATCTCTTATATGGTTAACCATCACAAGACCTGATCTAAGCTTTGTGGTTGGTAAACTAAGTCAATTTATGCAAGATCCTAGTGAGGCTCATTGGAAGCTAGGAAAGAGAGTACTTAGATACATCTCGGGATCTAGAGATTTTGGCATCTTGTATGGAGGTACTACACCTAACCTTTGTGGATTTTCAGATTCAGATTTTGCAGGTGATCAAATGGATAGGAAGTCAACAAGTGCCTTTGCAATCTATCTTGGAGATGGAGTGGTCTCATGGCTATCAAAGAAGCAACCAACTATCTCTCTATCTTCCACCGAAGCCGAGTACAAGGCATTAACAACATGCACCAAGGAGATTCTTTGGATCAAGAGGATGTTATTGGATCTTCACTTGCTGGAACCAGAGAAGACTCCAATCATACTTTGTGATAACCTTTCAGCCCAAAGCTTGGCAAGCAATCCTGTTTTTCATGCAAGGAGCAAGCACATTGAGATTGCTCACCATTTTGTGAGAGATCAAGTCATTGCCAAAGAGGTGGAGCTTCAACATGTCTCTTCAAAGGAGTGTGTGGCTGATATCTTCACCAAACCATTGGGAAAGGACCTATATTTAATGCATAGATCTAATCTTGGAATGTGCTCAAAGACTATGTTGAAACTAGCATCCAATGTTGAAGAGGGAGTGTGAAAATTGTCAACATTTCCTAGCTAGTTTGAGGCCTAAATTGGCTAAAATTGTAAATAGTTTTGGTTCTGGAGTTTCACACGTGTGAACCAGGCCACAATGTTTTTATTTACTGTATTTTTTCAGTATGATGAAGTGTCAAACTTCATACCCTTCAAAATGAGACCATTTTGATGTATTTTGGTCATATAAGCCATTTTTAGCTATTTTTCCTATATAGGGAATATCTAGGGTCAAGTACCTTCTAGAGAGAGGAGAGAGAGTCATCTTCCTCATCCATAAATAGTAGGGAAGTCGTGGAGAACAGGTTGGAGAAACCTTTTGTATGCTTCATTGAGATCAATAGATCATTGTCATTGTTTCTTCCTCCATTGAGAGCATTGTTGTGTGTATTGTCTTCAAGCTATTGTGTATGATCTTAGGTGCTTTCCAAAAGTGGTAGGCTGATGTATTATGGACTGTATAATGTTATTTTGGGCCGCACTTGATGTTTATGGAAGTTTCCATTTGTGATAAATGCTTTTTGATCAAGTTCTTTGCATTCTAGGTAGCATAGAATGTGTTGCCAATTCCTAGCTTATGTAGTTTGGAGTGCAAGCATTCAAGCCAATGATCTTGGAGTTTAGATCCACTTAGGATCTGTATTTTTCACAGAAACTTTGTGAAATTTCTTTGTGACATTGATTTTGACACCTTGGTTAGAATCTTATAGCTTAGATACATACACATCTCACCATAGCATCTATTTTTTATTACTTGAGTATAATTTTCTCATTTGACTGAGTTTTGACTTTGTCAAAGTAAAATATGCCCCACCTATCATAAATTAGAAAGCTAGGGACTATGTCATTGATATATAGATTAAATTCTTAGAGACAAAGTCACTTATTGCTATTTATGAGTTGCAAGAAGTTTTGGATGAAATTTGAGATCAAAATAGTTGGTATAGTGTCAAAGTTGACTTGAAATCCAAGAAAAATTCATGTAAGGGAATTGAACTCATACTTGGTTCCTACTTGTCAAAATTAAGGCAAAGAAACCAAAGCTGACACTACCAAGCAATTTATAGACATGGAAAGAGACTCGAGGAGTAGTCAGGATTAATCAAACAATGATTTTGATCAAAATTAGCATTGCGAGAACAAATGATAAAAAATGAGTCCAAGACTACAACACTAATTCCAAGATTGTCATTCTTATTCCAAATGCTCTAATAACTCAACTCAATAGTTTGTGGAGTTTTAATATAACTATTGTTGAAGGCCAAAGAGGTGTTACAAATCAAGAAAACCTTATTATGAAGTTCTACCTCATTCTTTCTAGGACAAAGTTTACTCTTATCGTAAGTATATATAAATGCTTTACTATTTTTGTCAACCTTTTCATATTCATGACTATATATTCTTGTAGAGAAACCACTCATAATTCCATCGGCAAAATTATTTTGAGACCTTGTTTTGCCAATTTCTAGAACTACATCACAATTCTAGCTTGTTTTTGGGCTACGACTTAATAATTAGGCTTTTTTAATTTTCAACTCTTCTTTGGCCTTCACTAGTATCTCTATCATCTCTCAAAGTTACATAGAAACTGTAACAACTATTGAGTCGAGTCATTATAGCTTATGGAGTAAAAACCAAAATCATGAATTTAGCGCTACCATATTGGAGTCATTTTTAGTTTCTTTTCTAATCATTTGTAGTCACGATGCTAATTTTGATCAAAATCATTGTTTTACCAAATTGAATACTCCTAGAGTTTCTTTTCATGATTACATTGTAGTGTCAGCTTTGGGTTTTCTTTGGCTTAGTTTGGACAAGTAGGTACCAAGTTTGAGTTTATTTCCCTTCATGGAATTTTCCTTGGATTTTGAGTCAATTTTCGCACTCTATCACTTCCTCTTGATAACAATGCCCTATCATTTGGTTACTATTTTCTACTTCAAGAACTTACTGATTCAAAATCCTAGTACCAAAAGGTTGATTAGCTCAAAACACTAAAACTATTTATCTTGATGTAGTATATAGATTATTTTTGGGCTAGCTAGGCATTTTGTTGAAAAAACTTTGCAAAAAATGTTTGGACTCGTTCAATATGCATACATAGACATTTATGTTCAAGAACCCTATGAATTACAAACAACTCTATGTCAAAACCCTAGGATGTGTAGTTGAAATGACCTAGTAGTTCAAATTAATGTTAAATTATTTTCTTATCTTGGGTGCACACTAGCAATTTGGCATAAAATGGCCAAAACCTTTGTAGCATTGTGCACAGAAGTCCAAAATATGTTTTCAGAGTTGACTCCAATGAAAGTGTTCATCTTATTGAGCCTAGGCACAAATCCTAGGTCATTCAAATAGGCCAATAACCTATTTTTATGGTTCAAAATGTGTTATTTTAGTGGAAATGATTGGATTCCTATTTGCACTTCTTTGTTGCACTAATTGTCATAACCTATATATAATCGCACACATCTCGGAAGAACATTATCATTTACTTCTACAAGAACATGTTCTTGTTTGAATCAGTTTTGACTTAGTTTGAGCAATAGAAGGTAGAACTTATCATAAGTAGGAACATAAGGGCTATTTCATGCACAAAAATATTCTATTTTTTTGATATATATTAAATTATGTTTACTATTCCAATAATCTATAATACACAAATGAGATTGGGAAAGATACCCTTTTTTGGATTAGTTGTACTCTATGACCTTTTTCTTGCCCTTGGCTAGTATACTTCAAGTATGAAAACTAGGTTTTTTGTGTAGGATCAACTCGTGTACTGGTCAAAGATTTGTTGTGACATGTGTATGTATGTCGAAGATTGTCCAATTTTTTAACCAGGTCATTATTCTAGCTTGTGTTAAACCTGAAGTTTTTGTTTATTTTTTAGAGTTCTTTGGCAATCAATAATATTCAGCCAAAGTCATAGGGCTTTCACAATAACAATGACAATCTTGAATTTGGTACTGCAATCTTGAACTCGTTTGAAGGTTGTTTGTATTCACAATGCTAATTTTGGTCAAAATAGAGTCCTAGACTAATCCAAATACTCTTGAGATTTTTTCTATGCATCTAAGCTATTTTGTAGTGCCAACTTTTGGTTTTGTAAGTTTTAACATTCTTTGTGCAGTAAGTACCAAGTTCCAGATCACTTCCATTGGTTAAAATCTAGTTTTGAGACAATTTGACACTACAACACTTCATTTTGAATGTTTTTTTCCATTAGTAACCATGACCTAAAGCTTGGGTTACATTGCTCTAGTTCTAGTAACTTACATATTTGAACCTTGACTACTAATTTAAAAAGCTCATCTAGGTTTTGTGGTTCAAATTATTGAGACTACATGTATTTTTTAAGCTTATTTTGTTTGTACTCGCTCAATACGGGTATACAAATTTATGTTCAAAACGAGTCCCAGGCATCTCCAAGTAAAAACTCTATATTATGTAGTTTTGATGACCTAGTATGTCAAATACCTGTTAAAGTTCTATTTGTGCCATGTAGTTAAAATGACCTAGTATGTCAAATATTTGTTAAAGTTTTATTTGTGCCAAGTGCACACTAACAATCTAACCATGGTCAAAACATTTGCAATGTTGTGCACACAAGTCCATACTACAATTTCAAATTGAGGTTCAAAGATGATGGACATGCCTAGGTCTAAAAAAACCTTGCTCTCTTTTGGAGCCTTTGGGATACCTTCCTCTCATACACAATCGGCAGGTCAATTCCTGTATCTCTAATGATGTCATTCAGGTCCTCTATAACATACTCAGGCAGTAATCCCTAATCCTAGCTCCGTGTATTGGGTTGAGACTCCTCTTAGTTCTCTCCACATCAAATTGTCACTCAACTCGTACACTTCTAAAGTGCTAGTGTCAACATTGTATCTCACTCTGAATAGTTTATCCCCTTCCAAGAGGTTTCTATGGAAATATCATGAATATAAATAGTGATGGGTGACTCTTTCTTAAATTAGTTGGCAAAAGTCTCCTAGAAGAGGCACTTCACGTAATTCTAGCCCTCATGACAATCTCGGGCCAGATCTAGCTGACAGTGCTTTGCAATTGGATGGAATGCATTGCTACTTGAATCCAAGACACTTTAACTTTGAACCCTTTGTTGTCAACCTCTATGGCCAAATCTCCCATCCTTATGCTACTGACAGTAGTATCTAGAGCTATCAGTTCTACTACAGCCCATCTAGTAGCTCTAATGATAGGACAATATCTTTTGGGGCTGGATATATAAGCCATACATCAAATAACTCTTTCATGGATCTCCTAAAAACAAATTTAAGTGAATTCTCATTGTTGATCCTTATGCCTTTACCTTTGTCAATAACTCTCCCCCTCTCTTCTCAACCAACAATACATTCTTGCATAAATTTTGATGATCAAATCAAGAGGGCTGACGTAGGTAATCTACTCACTTCAAGATGGGCTCTAATAGTCATTTTGAACCTCCATTAATGGGAATAGATCTAGGATGGTATATAGAGTATAACTAGCGAAGGTTCCTCATGTACAATTCCATCTATTAATAGAGTTGAAAAAAGATGATACACCCATAGGTGGTTCACACATCTCATGTCATCAAGAAATTTTAGTGAGGCTAAGCATGTCACTAGGCTTACTAGTGCATAACGATATAATAACCTTTTCCAACTCAGACCACCTCTACCTCAGGCCATTCTACAGTGGCCTTTCAATTAAGTCCTCTCTCTCATGATCTTACTCTTGTGCATATCAAATCTCTTGCTAAGCTCTAAGATCGGATTGACACTAACGAAGCAATGGTCTCATCACTCATGTCTTAGAAGTGTATAGGTAGTCCTTTAATTTCTCTAAAAGAGGATCAAGATGCCCTTGGATATACCATAATCAGGTACAGGTAGAATGCAAGGTTCTGGGGTTTGCTAAGATTTCTCCCAATCAAGAGGCTCCAAGAATGGAAATCATCCTTGGTTTTAGCCCCACTCACTATCTTCCTTGAAGAGATTTTGATAGATCGGTTTCTCTTATGTCAATCATTCGCAGTCTCACCTCCCCAACCTATCTAGTTTCAGGATAGCTGCATGTGCATGATTGGGAATCCTGTGTTCCAAGGAGTTATCCCACCCGTAGTCAATCTACATGAAAGACCGACTGGGTTAATTTTTTACCAAGAGTATGTGATAAAAGATGATTTTCTTCTCATTGACAACCAAGATAAAAAACGGAAAACCATCATTACATAAAGGACATTATCATAACTATATCACAAAAGCAGCATGTAATAAAGAAGGGAATGAAGTTACTTGGAGAATTCTCAGGTTACCCTTCTCTTCCAACTCATGGGAAATGAGAGACCGACCATAAGTATTCTTGAAAGCATGGTCTGTAAGGTCCTTGGATATAACTCTTGTCAAGAAATAATGGCTATGTGATCAAATTATGATCATAGGCCATCAATTATGTTTTGTAAAATATACATAAGATAGATTTGTAATAAGATGTCAGAAGAATAAATCCCTCCTCACAAACCTTATCTTTTGTCTCTTCAAGGGTAAATCTAGATAAGAATAAAAATGTCGATGTCTTTGGATCTACTAAAATCCAAGATAGAATGTAGATGTCTTTTGTCTCTCCGAGGGTAACTCTAGATAAGAATCAGAATGTAGATGTCTCTGGGTCTGCTAAAATCCAAGATAGACATGATACATGGTTAAGGAGATCATCTTATAGTTTCATATATTTGTGAAATTCCAAAGATGGAAACTACCCTTTGTTAATGCATTACGTTCAATCCAATCAGAACCATAATGCTCAAATATCTTGTGTCAACATATTAACAAAGGTGATGTCCTAAAGGGGGATTAAGATGAAACATATTTTTCAAATATGATAATTATGAAAATCTGAGCTAAACCTTTTCTAGAGGGAGGTGTGACTAGAGTATGTTTGAGATTGCAATTGAATTGGTAGTTATGTATGTTCAAGAACATGTTCGCAGCTTTGATCTTCCTATGGATTCCTCTCATGATATCAATGTCAACTCTAGGATTCTTACCAATATTGATAGAAAACAATAAATTGGAATATTGGGGATGTATGTCAAAATTTGTAATACAAATTCTAGATGAAGTTACTAGTCCTACTAGCACTCACACAAAACCAAGCATAGAGAGAATTCAGATCATAGGAGAACTGAGCAATGCTCTAGCATATTGGAATAATTGTGGTGGGGCACCAGCCTACCTAAGTAGTTCCCTAATCAATGAGAAAAGCTAAGAGCCTAAAGTAAATAACAAAAGAGCAAAAGCTAATTGCTATAATTACTACCTATATTGGATAAAGTCCCAAGATATTTCTAAGTACTAAATAGATCATAATTTAGTTGTACTGCACCCACCTACATGCATAAGCTTTAAGAAACAAATTTGCTATAAATAGAATGGCCCCTAAGATAGCACGCATGCATGGCCAAACTATCATTAAGGGGTATCAAATAAACATTAATTCCTAACACTCCCCCTTAATGTTTACTTTCAACTTATATGTGGATGATGTTTTAGTCTCCATTTACTTATGGGACAAATGCACTCTTTTGATGCGTTTCGCAGTAGCAGCCGCCTGTGCGTAGCTTGTACCCTCCAACACCCTGACTCAAGCGACCACAGGGTGAAGTACCACCCCACTCCCACTTGGCTCTGATACCATGTCAGAGTTTGTCAACAACGGAAAGCAAGCTAATTGCTATAATTACTACCTATATTGGGTAAAGTCCCAAGATGAATTTCTAAGTATTAAATAGATCCTAATTTAGTTGTAGTGCACCCACCTACATGCATAAGCTTTAAGAAACAAATTTGCTATAAATAGAATGGCCCCTACGATAGCACGCATGCATGGCCAAACTATCATTAAGGGGTATCGAATAAACATTAATTCCAAACACTCCCCCTTAATGTTTACTTTCAACTTATATGTGGGTGATGGTTTAGTCTCCATTTACTTATGGGACAGATGCATCTTTTGGTGCCTTTCATGGTAGCAGCCGCTTGTGCGTATCTTGCACCCTCCAACACCTCCACTCAGGCGAGCACAAGGTGAAGTACACCCCACTTGCTCATACAGGATCCCCACTTGGCTCTGATACCATGTCAGAATTTGTGATACAAATTCTAGATGAAGTTACTAGTCCTACTAGCACTCACACAAAGCCAAACATAGAGAGAATTCAGATCATAGGAGAATTGAGCAATGCTCTGGCATATTGGAATAATTGTGGCAGGGTGCCAGCCTACTTAAATAGATTCTCTAATCAATGAGAATAGCTAAGAGCAAAAGCTAATTGCTATAATTACTGCCTATATTGGGTAAAGTCCCAAGATGAATTCTGAAGTACTAAATATATCCTAATTTAGTTGTAGTACACCCACCTACATGCATAAGCTTTAAGAAATGAATTTACTATAAATAGAATGGTCCCTAAAACCTTGCCCCAAGGAATCGGTGTACCGTGCAAGGCCGTGTGAAAGATTTCATAGAAATGTAATGCATCGTGTGCTTGCCAAAGATCACCTACTTTTGTAGAAACTCTATTTTATATTGGATCTCTTGTGTTTGAAGTTGCTAGATGTTGGAAGAGTGTATTTCAATTTTAGAAAGTACAAAAGTTCATAAGATTGTAGGTTGATCATTTGTTGATCAAGTATCTTTCGTTCTATGTGATGGATTTGCTAGGTTTGGTGCAAGAAAGAGATTTGAGGGGTTCCATATCTTTGTGATTTCTTCTTGAGGTCATTTGTTGACATTCAAGAGTGCGCTTGTGCATTGGAACAGGTTGAAAGATAATATCAAGTCATTGCAACATGGCTACAAATGGAGGCTTCATGTTGGAACGCAATTATAGGCTTACCTCAAGCAACTACTCTACTTGGAAGGTGAGAATGGAGTCTCTCCATGAGATGAATGAGTAGATGGATATTGTTGTAGGTGTGGAGGAAATACCTTTGGCACCTCAAGAACAATTGAGGTATGATAGGAGGGAAAAGAAAGCTCTTCATGTGATCAAGATGAATGTTACAAATCAACTTCTCAAGGAAGTTGGTAAGTGTACTTCATCAAGTGAGGCTTGGGAAGTTTTATGAGTTGAAGTCTACATCAAGGTACTAACCCTTAGGAGGCAAACCTTTCAATGTATGAAAAAGAAAGGATGGTGCTCATGCTTTTGTTTTGAGGGTTAAGGCATTCAATGATGAGTTAGCATGTATTGATGAAAGCATTAAGGAGGTAGAGCTTGTTCAAGTTGTTTTTAATGGCTTGTTGGATGATCATGATAATCTTGTTCAAAGTTTTGCTATTCAAAAGACTTTGCCAACTACGGTGAATTTGCAAGAGATCTTGGTGAATGAGGAGTTTAGGCTTCTATCAAGAGGATGATTCACTTCCATTTCTCAAATTGGAGAGGAGGAGGCTATGTTCTCAAAAGGCAAGTTCAAGGGAAAAGGAAAAGGCAAGTGGTCTAAAGGGCAAGATCAAGGTGAGGCTTTTACTTTTGTTGGCAAGAAGAAGGATAGATCTAAGCTAAAATATTTCTATTATGGAGTCAAAGGAATTTTGCTAGTGAGTGCTTGAAGAAAAAGAGAGATCAAGGTGATAAGCAAGGTAATATAGGATGGTGTTGGTGATCAAAACTTAAATGATGATACTTTTGTGATGTCTTCATGTTTGGTTGTTAATGATGGAGATATTGATCCTTGGTGGATTGATAGTGGAACAAGCTCACACATGACCTTTCAAAAAGAGTATTTTTCATCTTTGTTGGCATATGAAGGTGACAAGAGGGTGATCATGATGGTGATTGTGAAATCAAAGGGATTGGCACAATTCTTATTTGTCTCTCTATAAATAGGAATGTTCATTTGAAGAGTGTTTTGTTCATTCCATCTATTAAGAACCTTCTTAGTGTGAGTCAAATGCTTGACAAGAGATTCAAAGTAGAGTTTGATGGTGTTGCCTATTTGATCAAGAAGGAGGATGAATTGATTGCAAAAGGGAAGAGGCAAGGTAGGTTGTTCAAACTTGATGCTTGTCTTGTTGCTAACCAAGTACGGCAACGAAGCATTTGTCAATGCAAGAGGTATGGCACAAGGGGGCATCTCAACTACAAGTCATTGGAGGTGATGGCAAAGAGGCAAGTTGTTTTTTGTCTTCCCGATTCTTTAACAAGCTTGAATCATATTCGTGAGCAATGTGCTTTATCAAAGTCACATAGTTTGCCTTACAAGAGATCTACATCAATGTCAAGCAAACCTTTTCAATTTGTGCATTCGGATATTCATGGTATTACTACAATTAGCTATGGAGGTGCTAAGATGTATGTGACTTTTATTGATGATTTTAGTAGATTTTGTTGGGTATATCTACTAAAGAGCAAGGATGAAGTATATGATGTCTTTGTCAAGTTCAAGATTGCAAGAGAGGTCCAATTCTCTACCAAGATCAAGTTCTTGAGGAGTGACAATGGTGGTGAGTATATTTCTACCAAGTTCAAGCCATTTTGTGATGATATTGGGATCAAGAGAGACACCACAACAAAATGGAGTGGCTGAGAGGAAGAATAGAATCTTATGTGAAGGTGCCAAATCCATGAGGTTAGGTGCAAATCTTCCTAAACCCTTCTGGGATTATGCTTTGCAATAGGTGGCCGAGTGGGATATTTAATGGAAAAACCCCTTTTGAGATATTGTTTGGTAGAAGGCCGAGTGTCAAATTTTTCAAAACTTTTGGATGCATTTCTATATCAACATCACTCTTGATGATAGGACAAAGGAGGATCCATCTTCAAGAAAAGGTATATTTGTTTGATATAGTGAGGTGAGCAAAGCTTACAAGGTTTATATTCCTTCAACTAAGAAAGTGGTCATTGTGAAAGATTTCAACTAGTTTTGCTAATTTGGTCATATTTGTATATTTGGCAATTGAGGCCAATTTTCGTATTAGACTTATATTTTGAGTTTTCAAAGTTACATTAGTCTAAAAGAATTTGAATAAACACTTTTAGAAAGTGTGGCAAACTATAGAGCACGAGTTTTGGAGAGATTCAATTGAAGTAGTACATACATTGAATCTAGTCACAAAAATAGTAGGGTTTTCATTATGGAGGGAAACCAAAGTTTGAATTTAGGTTTGGACCTGTTATAAAAGGATATAACTCATGGGAAGAGATGACATTCTCTCTCTCTTATCTCATTCATGCTTATACATGGTTCTCTTGGTTTCTACTATCCACTGGTGCACTATACTGGTGATATCTTGCAGTTTTATGTGTAGAATGCTCATTAGATGCTATTGTCAGATCCACACGTGTGAAATATAGTGGCTTACTGTTTTTGTACGGAAAGCAACATTATTTTATGTTTTGATTGATGTTTGATCAAGATCTATATGAGTTTGCATCTCATTCATAGTGTAGATGTTGGTTTTTCTACATTGGCAAGATTGGTGATTTGTTTGTCTTTCTAACCAAAGATCAAAGGGATATTTTGGATCTTAATGATTTGAAATTATTCACAGTCATAGGAAGAGATGTCAGTTTTTATGACGGAAACATTCCAAAGGTTTCTTCAACTGGTGATGTGGTTATTCGATCACACATTCTTGATGTTGATGACAATCTTGATGATACTTGCCTTCACACGTGTGAAGAACAGTACCTGTACAGAATTACAGCAGATAGTGAAGTACACAAGTGTTAGAAAGCAATAGAACCATAAAATCACAACACAAATATGAGAATACTCAAGATATGCCTCCAAAACCAAGATCTTGCCTCATTGATTTCTCAAAGTGGATCCATCATGGATTAAATACAAAAATCATCATACTCTCTCTCTAAGCCACTTCTAGCACATGTGAGACAGGTCATAGTGCTTATCCATATCCACTTTGGCTAAGATTCCATTAATTTGCCACATCATCATTGGTGGCTAGTGTTGACCTTCTAGATTCCTACAAATTAGGGGATAGGTCCTACAATCTAGGAGATTTGACTTTTGACATGTATGAAAACTATATACAATGCATCTAGACTTTATATATGATATTTCACACGTGGGAGACCACTCCTACCCATGTGACATAACATTTTCTACCACTAGAATGGTGCCAAGTGTCATAATACTACTAAACTAGTTTTTGGCCAATTTAGCCACTAGTTTCCAAATTAAATAATATGTACAACCTTCATGATCTATCTAAATGACTTAGGCATAGATTTCACACGTGGGAACAGGCTCCACACATGTCTAATGATGATAGGTACAAGTCATTATGGTATTTACAAGATTTAACCAAGTTAGCTTATGCCAATTTTAACACTCCTCCTCAAAACTAACTTGATACATCTATGTACAACACTTAAGGCTGATCATTGCAGGTTCATAGGTGTGAAGATCAAACAATGAGTTTGATGAAGATCCGAGATCACCATATCCATGATAGTGCCTCCTTGGTGTTGACTTCTTTGATGAACTTGAGAGACCACTTGATCACTTTTTCCATTGATTTGTTCCATCCTTGAAACATATGGTTGATCCAAAAGCTCCTCCTCCTTAAAAATAGCTGAAATTCCATGAGAAAATAAAGAGTCCTTCTTGACTCATCAACATTGGCAAGACTATGCATGCTATAATAACCAAGAGTTCACATCATATCTTCGTGCTTGATTTCCATTCTAATCTCAGATCTAATGAGGCCAAATACTTCATTGTGGAGATAAGTGTCCTTAGAGGATGATTCACTAACTCTCATAAAGAGTTTACAATTTGCATCAATACATGAAAAAAGACAAATTTTCACACTATGAGTGAGCAAATCACTCTTGCTCTTGCAAGACTCAAGAGCATACATTTGATGAAATAACCATTTGCTTTCTAATTGATCTAAAATCAATTTGAAATCATTAAGAACATCAACTATGTTCTCAAGAGAGACACCATACTCAACTAGTATTGCTTTACTCCAACTTTGAGTTGCAAAAGTCTCACCAAAGCAAATTGATTCACCAAATGACATAAGAGAAGCAAACATAAGATGTATACCACTTGAAATGTGCTCCTCTTTCCCTTGAAAAGTGAGCCATATGAGCTCAACCATGTCTCTTGATATTCTTCTTGGAATTATAGCTTGAGAAGGACTCTCCTCCTCAATCCTTGGCACACTTGAACCTTGAGATGACTCCTTAAGATCAACTTCTTGGTGCTCCTCCTTGATGGAAATCCGAGACCTCCATGTCTCATAATGATCACAATAAACATGACCATACATTGTGCACTTTCTATGATCAACAATATTACTTATGCTAGAACCATAAGTCCAAAAATCACCACAACTTGACATGTTTTGAAATCAAGAAGTATTTCCATCTCAGTAAGGCTAACTACTTGCTTATGGATATAAGTGTCCACTTTGGATGCTTCACTTATTCTCATAAGAAGTTTACAACTTGCCTTTAAAACTGAAAATTTACAACTTTCAACATTATGAATGAACACATCATTCATGATCTTATTGAAACCAAAAGAAAATACATCATGAAGACATTTCCATTTCCTTGTCTTTATACTCAATGTAAGTTTACAAGGAAAACATGCTTTGCTATCTATTAAGGCATCACACTCAACTAGTATTGCCTTAATCCACATTTGAGATACAAAAATCTCTTCAAAGCAAAATAGTTCTTTAAAAGATGTCATGAGAGCATAAATGGAACTATTTTCATTTTGTGATTGCTCCTCCTTAATTTTGCTTGGTTTCTCTTGGATCATAAAAATAACTTTGAACTTATCCAAAGTTCCAAACAAAATGCTTTCCAAAAACATGAAATAAATCCAAGTGACATTCATGAAAGAAACATCTTTCTTTGCATCTTCAACCAAACAATACACTTCCAAATGAAAAACTTCTAGAGGTTTGAAATGTGTGGTGATGGACTTTTGAAGACAACTCTTGTAAGTCCTTGTGAGACTCCAAGCCTCATGCATCTTTCCACAAAGGAAACACATTTCCTTGGATTTGTCCTTCTTGCCTTTGCATTTTGCACTTGAAGCTCCATCCTTCACCTCGGCCCCCTTGCTTTGGTTCTCCTTGGATGGATTGGTCTTCATTTTGTAGCATCTTGAGACAAAATGATCTCTCTTGCCACAAAGGTTGCATTTAGGATCCTTACTTGCCTCCAATAGGTTGCCACCTATTGATGCCATGATGAGGAAGTAAAACTTTGTGATATGACTTTTCAAAATGTAATTTGTGACTCTCAAGAAACTAGATTTGAACACATTCAACAATCTAGAAGGATCTACACAAGACAAATTTTGAATCATATCTCTTTTCAACCTAGTCAATTGGAAACTAAGCTTTGCTTTCATCACTAAGACAAAAGCACTCTATCAAATCACAAAAATCAGATCCAAACACCCCTATTGGACTCAAAAAACACCAATGACTCCTTCTTTTGAGAGTTGGAATGGATTTAAAAAGGTTTGACTCCTAGATTTTCCTTTTCTCTTGACTAGTTCACTCACTTTTGATATTCTTGAACAAAGGATGGGTTTTGCAGATCTACCATTTAAAAGCTCAAAACAAAATGTAAGAAGGAACACCAGTATACTGTAAAAAATATCATGGTGTATTACGTCCTCCATTCCGACCCTGAAAGTACCTATGGGATTTGCTACAGAATTTGCGCCTCAAATGCTCTGATGGTGATTGGCCTAGAAACCAACAATGAAACATGCAAAACAAAAACCAATAGTGTAGTTTATTAAGTATATTACCACAACAAAATTATTGCAATAAACTAATTTTACACAAAGAACAACAAAGATCCATATGGAATCTTGTATATTGCACAAAAAAAACTGGATATCCAGTTGATGAATAAGATTTGGCATCATAATACCCCTCAGAATAGGTGCTGAATTTAACAAACCCCATAGATTCTCATATTCCAATAGGCATTCCGACCCTCTATAAGTCTGGATCTACAACAAAATCTATGGATCTATAGTACCCTCATCATTCCTCACATGGATCTATAGCACGTTGATAAAAAATAAGCCATCGAATAGCCTTCGGAACAACAAATCCTATAGATCCGCATATTCCCGACGACCTTTCCGAGCCATGTCTTACCATAAAAAACTTTTGTGGATCCGCCGACTCCTTTGACTCAAAAGAAACTTGCATAGAAAACTTGAAGAAATAAAACCAATCTGTAATAACAGAGGGAGATTACCTTACATCCAATAATAAAAAAAGCCTCCATTGTCCACTTTCTCTTTTGTTCTTGAGCTCACCACATTTGACTTTGCAAGGAGTAAACAAAGAGGAAGAGCACGAGGAATAAGCAAAGTGGCAAGAGGAGCAAGCAAAGTGCAAGAGGAGGAAGCAAAGAACAATAGCAAGAGAGGCAAGAGCAAGAGGAGCATTCAAATGTGAGGAGAATAAAGAGAGTGAGGAGGATAAAGAGGGTGAGGAAGGATCAACCGTACAAGGGAGACGACAAAGACGACAGGTATGACCCTTGATACCATAACCCACTCCTCTTCCCTCTTCAAAAATGCCGCAACAATGGTCAGCCTTTTTGAAATTTGCAAGAATCCCTAAACCCTAAACCCTAAACCCCCTCAAATTAGTTTTCAGTATTTCGAGGTCTGTTTTGAGGACCTGACTAATTTAGATTCAGTATTTCGTGGTCTGTTTCAAGATGAATTTCAAGGCCTTCACTAAATGCTAAAATCAACTCAAGATTGTTGCATTCTAAAATCACACAATTATCAAAGATTGTTGGCCGTTATATTCCCAAGCCTTGTCAAAGAATATATAGTGCACTGAACGACACAATCTTTTATCTGTTAAATTGTATCATCTGGTTAAATGATGTCATAAGTGTCCAAACATCCTACTATTCTTGGGTTTCCAACTACCCAAAATTTTGAAATTTGTCTTTTTTTAAAAGTAGTGATTTTGGACAATAATAATTGGAATCCATTCACCTATGTCCCTATTTCCAATACTCAGAAAAATTAAAACCGGCAATGTGTAGTAATATAACTGGCAAGAACTTTGATTGTAATAAGGTATGAGTGTAACACTATTTTCCTATTGTGAGATATTATGCCATACTTTGCCAATGACACATGGTGACTAGATGATAACATCTGGGCAATTGCAGGTAGAATTTGAGATATTGAATTTTTTGTGATTTTGTCAAAACCCTAATTTTAATTGGATCTCTAGTTTGTGAGGTTACTGAACTTCATTTGAGTGTGTTTCAATCTTAGAAAGTGGCAAGAATCATTAGATTGAGGATAGATCATAGGTTGATCACTATTCTATGTATTGATTTTCTAGTTAGAAGTGCTAGAAGAGATTTGAGAGGTTTCATATCTTTGTGATTTCTTCTTGAGTTCATTTGTTGACATTCAAGAGAGTGCTTTGTGCATTGGAACGGGTTGAAAGGAGAAGATCAAGTCATTGCAACATGGCTACAAGTGGGTGGGATTCATGTTGGAAGGCAATGATAGGTTTACTTCAATCAACTATTCTACTTGGAAGGTGAGGATGGAGTCCTTATTGGAGTTGAATGAGTTGATGGAGATTGTTGCAGGTTTGAAGGAGAGACCAACAACTCAACAAGATCAAATGAGGTATGATAAGAGGGCCAAAAGGGCTCTACACATGATTAAGATGAATGTTAACAATGAACTTCTCAAGGAGATTGGGTAAGTGCACATCATCTTTGGAGGCTTGGGAAGCTTTGAAGAAGCTTTATCAATCCAAGTCTACATCTAGAGTGTTGACTCTAAGAAGACAAATTTTTCAAAGTTTGCAAAAGAAGGAAGAGAGTACTCATGATTTTGTTTGAGGGTTTAAAGCATTCAATGCTGAGTAGCATGTATTGATGAAAGCATTTAAGGAGGTAGAACTTGGTTCAAGGCTATACTTAATGTTTCAAGTTATACTTAATGCTTGTTGGATGATCATGCTAATATTGCCTCAAAGTTTTGCTATTCAAAAGACTTTTGCCAAGTATTGTGGATTTGCAAGAGATCTTGGTGAATGAGGAGTATAGTCTTCAATCAAGAAGAGGTGGATCTACATCGACATCTCATATGTAGAGGAGGCTATGTTCATCAAAGGCAAGTTCAAGGCCAAAGGCAAAGGAAAATGGTCCTAAAGAGCAAGATCAAGGTGAGACTTCCTCTTTTTGGCAAAAAGAAAGATACGTCTAAGTTGAAATGATTTTATTGTGAAATCAAAGGGCATTTTGCTAATGAATGTTTGAAGAGAGTAGATCAAATGGTTCTATCAAGAGACTTTGTGAGGGAGATAGTCACAAGCAAGGAAGAAGAGAAGTATGTGAAGAGTTCAAAGTAGGATGTACTTTGAATGATGTCATTGTGAGATGATAGTGAGGATGAATCATTATCATATGAGTCATTAGCCTAAAACATTGAGTAGAAGTTCCTGTTGAAAAAAGAGAGTACTTCAATCATTCTTATGGTTGAAGGTACTAATCATTTTTTTGCATGGCTTCTAATTATTTTTGAGGTTTTCTACTTCTTATGATGCAATCATTAAGAGGGAGTCCTATGAAGGAAAGAGCAATGGAAGATCCAAGGCATGGATCTCACAACTCTTCATCAACTCAAAAGATTCTTATGATTGTGGATTGATCACTCATGATCAAGATGGCAAAAGGTTGGTTGGAGAAGACTACATGGAGCAAATCGAGGCAATTTCTTCAATGGCAAGGGAGATCTCATTGGTGAGCTTATTGAGGCTTGTTATGGACTCAAGAAGACCTGGATTGATTAGGTTTGATACTCATCTTCACCTACTCTACTTCATGTTGGATGGAAAGTTGGAATCTATCATTTGATTTATGATGGTGCCACCAATGACATTGTTCTGACTAACCTTTGTGCGCTTAATACTTCGCAGCTAAACCAAGAAACAAGAGCACCATTTAAGCAGTATTATCAAAAAGAACGAAAAGGCAATATGACTAATTTATTGTTAGCTAATGTCTCTTTAGACAGGATGATTGAGTTAGTTTCTGGATATAATTTTTGTTTTGTCAGTGTCTGATAAAATTAACCATAGTTTTGTATCAAGGTCTAATTTGGACAGCTTTAACAAACTAGTAGCATTTGCAACTCTTTGTCACTTACAAGTGTACTACTAAGTATCTCATGTCCAAAAGCTTCCTCGAGTATTAGTTATCTAAAATGGGATTTGAGTTAGTCTTTTTGTAAGGTTTGGGGGACGAGAGCATTTTTAACTTAAGCGAATGGTTGTTTGACACCAGCAGCATCACGAATGAAAATATTAATTCAGGTATACCATTATAACTGTCCATAACACGGGCTCCATTGAGTAGTTCTAAAAGCTGGAGGTCTCGAGAAGCCGTTTGTTGGCATTGAACACCATGTGAAAGACACTTGTCATCTCAGAGCGGGCGGAGGAATTCTGCCTCGCACAAGTCATCATTTTTTCACGATAATCATATTGCAGATACTACTACGGCATGTGGGAGCAAGTGCTGAACTTCGAACATCTACGAGATTTCACGCCAAAGGCTAATGTACGAATTGGGTTGATTCATTTACTTGTTGGTTCTCCAAAATGGTTAGTATCAGGAGGAGAAAAATCAAGCGTCGACTTCTGCAAGTCCATAATTTTAATGATTTCATCCTCGCATGCTCACAGAAGCTGGATCACATAAACACAAAGTACTAGCGATTCATGGATTCAGTCCTAACGGTAGAGTAAGGACTGGGAGTGCGTGACTTCAGCCCCAACGATAAAGCAAGGACAGGGAATTCGATGCATCGGCCGATGAGGTATGCTTGCACAGCAGAAAAAGTCACAGTTGCATTCTCGTTCTTGGGTTTGAAAATATTTGGTTTGATGTTGCTATTTTTTATGAAGTGAGTGGAAACTAGATTGATTGTCTTTGCGTATGGATCAGTTAAAGAGACCATTATGTGGTGGATCGCCTTCACGTCACCCATGCTCGATACATTCATCCTTTATCTGTAGTTTACGCCATCGTCGGAATATAGGCGTTCCGGTATCGATGCGCTTAATTAATACTTCGCAGCTAAACCGAGAAACTGTAGCACCATTTAAGCGTATTATCAAAAGAACGAAAAGGTTAATATGACTAATTTACGGTTAGCTAATGTATCTCTCCATAGACACGATGATTGAGTTAGTTTCTAGATATAATTTATGTTTCGTCAGTGTCTGATAAAACTAACCATAGCTCGATGATTGATGCATACATCTATACTAGTCTTGGAGTACACGGTCTCAAAGAACGATATGATGTAATGCGAGCTATATAGCTTTCGTGTGTGTACCTGGCGACAGAGGCGACTCTTTGGATTTCAACCTGATAGGAGGCTTCATGGCACTTGCCGATGTATGCTACGTTTCTTAAGTGACGAATAATGTCCAATAATTCCATTACAGAGTTAGCGACCATGTTCATAGATACAGTGTTCAGCCTATTCCCCACTTCTGATGAAGAATACAGTGTACGTGTACACTTTTTGGAAGTCAAGTTGAATCTTCATCATGCGAACGTACAAAGTACATGACACTAGAAATTTCTCGTACAAGGTAGGCACTCGAAGTATCGAAACCGCATTTTTTGACAGCGTCAGCCTGCCGTCCACCGTTGCGAGTCTTGTGACGTTGTGACAATGACAACTCACCGGCCTTGTACATGATTCCGAGTCCCGACATCTTAAAGAAACACTAACCCGGAAAGCCCTTCAAGGGAGCACGTTTAGCCCACCAGCCCATCAAATCATATGATGGGAGTCCACCATCCGAAGACACAAAAAGGAGGGGAAAAAACCTCCTTGGAGTTTTCTCCAATATTCTATGTTATTGGAGGATTGTCATTCTTCAAAAAAATTGCCTCAAATTCAATATTCTTCGAGCTACTGAATTTTAATTATAGTTCATTCTAAGTAAGTAGCATGATGACAACATCCATAAATATCTTAATAATCAGTTATTGTGATTGAAATTATATCAAGAGATTCTTGGTATCTACCCCATCAAGGAATGTGAGCACGAATTGTGTTCTGATTTACTTAATAGTTTTTGGTTTATGTGTTACTTCTATCGAGTATCAATATGGGGCTCTTATGTGGTAAAGCTTGACAATCTCAAAATGAGTTTCTCAAACTACCATGGCTAGATTAAAACCTTATTATGTGTTCTAAACCCCGAGGTTTATAATTTTGTGAATATTTTGCTATACTGGTTGTTCTATTCTGATACTTCGTAGACTTTTATGAACACTTGCTCACTCACAAAGAAAACAAAATCAGTATGTTAGCAAAGATATCGGAATAACAATAAACATAATTATGGCTAGTATGAGCTCTTTTGTATAGATGTTTAGAATGACGCCTTAGGCAACAATGATGATCATACAAGTAAATATTTTACTTTTTTTAGGCTATTATAATATGCATGCATTGAATGGTCATCTATGATGGACGTGAGATTCTATATATATGAATCAAAGGAATGATGTATATGTCTTGGGTGTTAGCATTTAATTGTGCTTGAGCACAACAACATACATGGGTTATGAAGATTCAAGTGAGTATGTGGTGTCGGCCACTATGGGTTATGGTTGATTTGAGTAATAATAGTTAGCTTTATCACAAAGTGTTTGTTTTGTGATGAGATGCTCAAGCCTCAAGTGTCTTTGCAGTTGAGAATACAGTTTAAAACCGACCAAATCAATCACCATAGTACAACGTCAAGCGCAATAAGACAAGACAGCAGAATTGCTCTCCCACAAAATGTATATTCACACTAATAAGCAAGTACAAGGATAAAGCTGCTTAAGAGCACTCAAAGGGCTCGTAAAAGAAAGACGGACCGATAATTCTAGAACTGAGCACACGGTGCTGTCGAAATTAGAAAGCATGGTATAAGTCGATCATTGCTATTTTAACTCTCTCCCTCAGTGATCAACGTCTCTCTTTATTTTAAAGTTTACTCTATTCATGGAACATACCTCCATTATAGTATCATAAATAAAGGCTTTTTACATAACCAGATCTAAGCCAAGTTTGGCTCTAAAAGTTTCAAACTTCTCTTTACTTAAAGCTTTCGTAAATATATCAGCAACTTGCAACAACGTAAAACACTATGCAATACTTAAATCCAAAGTGATATTTTACCTCAATATGTTTTGTTCTCGCGTGAAAGACAAGATTCTTAGCCAATTGAATTCCACTCTGGCTGTCACAGAAAATAACAGTGGGATGCACTTGCTTCATGCCAATTTCACGTAACAACTTACGCAGCCAAATAGCTTCTTGAGTAGCAGAACTTAACACTTTATATTCAGCTTCTGTAGAAGAAAGAGAAATGGTGTCTTGCTTCTTGCTAGACCATGAAAAACAACCGCTACCAAAATTGAAGGCATAATCTGTTGTTGACTTTCTATCATCTACATTTCCTGCCCAATCAGCGTCAACATAACCTTGCAACTTAGGTAAAGCACTTTGTCTTTTGTAGAGTAGGCCAAGGTTAGGTGTACCTTTTACATACCTAAAAATCCTTTTCACAGCTTTCCAATGATCCATAGTGGGTGATGACATGAATTGGCTAATCAGACTTACAGCATAACAGATATCAGGATGTGTAGCCGGAAGATATATCAAACTCCCAACTGGCTGACGAAATAAAGTAGCATCAACATGTGCACTATCATCAACACAAGATAATTTCTTACTAGCTTCGCAAGGGGTGATGGAAGGTTTACACTCTGTCATGCGAAATCTCTCTAATATCTCACGCACATGCTTGTTTTGACACAACCTGATATCATTGTCAGTTTGCCATACTTCGACACCCAAGCAATAGTGCATAAGATCTAAATCTGTCATCTCAAATTGCTTGCATAAATTGGCTTTGATAGAATGAATGAGATTCTCATCATTGCCCGTGATAATAATATCATCAACATAAAGTACAATCAAGGCAATGCTATCTTCATTTATAAGAACATAAATATTTGGATTTGAATTTGTTCTTACAAACTCATGAGAAAGAAAGTAATTGTCAATGCGTCCATGCCATGTGCGTGGCATTGCTTAAGGCCATAAAGTGCTTTGTGTAGCTTGCACACCTTATGTTCTTGTCTCTTTGCCATAAAGCCCTGTGGTTGGACCATGTAAACTTCTTCCTCTAAGTCACCATTCAAAATGCGGACTTCACATCCATTTGATGGATCTTCCACCCGAAATGAGATGCTAAGGCAATGATAAGCGTAGCGTAGTCGACTTAGCCAGTGGAGCAAATGTCTCTTCATAGTCAATTCCTTTATTTTGCTCGTAGCCCTTCACTACTAGGCTGCCTTATGCTTTGCTATCGTGCCATCCACATGAAACTTTGTTTAAAATACCCATTTGTTGTCAACGGGTTTCTTTCCAAGTAGTAGATCAAGTAACTCCCATGTATCATGCTTGTGGATGGACTCCATCTCCTCTTCCATTGCCCTTTGCCACTCTTTGTGATCTTTTGCCTCATCAAAGGTTGATGGCTCTCGACACTTCAAAATGTCACTCATTAGGGCATAGTTCACATGATAGCAATTGGTAGACTTTCTTTGATCTTCTCACTTCTTCTTGTGTGCTAGATCCTAGTTAATTTAGCTTTGTGTCCTTCATGATCTTTCATACCATTTTGGTATCTTAGACTCAGGTGATACACTTCCTGGAGAGTATGTGTCCCGAGGAGTGTCCAAGTAATGTCTCTTACTTCCAACCGGTTTCTCCTTTGCTGCTCTTATCGGAAAGTACCTTTCCCTAGGCTCTTGGATATGTGGTGTCTTCTCATAATCACCCTCTCGATCTTCGTCTTCATGTGCATCATCCTGTGGAGTGTCCTCTTCATTTTCTTCTTCCAAGACTGTGGAAGTCTTTT